>WYDI02012190.1:0-14027 GCA_009867235.2 Psittacus erithacus
CTTTTGCTTTACCTGTTAAACAGTTTTTATCTCAACCATGAGTTTTCTTACTTTTACTTTTCTAATTTTCTCCCCCACCCCACCAGTGGGAGCGAGTGAGCAGCTGTGCAATGCTCAGTTGCCAGCTGGGGTTAAGCCACAACAATGCAGTATGATCCAAGTGAATACTTTACCCACATGTGGCTGCTGTGAAGTTGTTGACATGTTGGTGTGGGTTTTCTTTATTACCTAGTCTTCTCATTAGTTTGTGACCTGCAAACGCATTTAGTGTTTTGATCAGCCAGGCCTCTTAAAATGGATGGAGTCCATCTTTATTTACAGAAGTGATTTAAGACCTTTCTTTACTACTGCAACAATCATTTGCTTCAATCTTTTAGGTTTTAGAATCCATACATTGCCAAGGTATACAGGATTTCAATACAGGCTCTGGATTTAAAAATTAAAACTAGAAGCCTAGCTTTTCAATCCTGGCATTTTCTGAACCTTCGTGGAGATGATGGTTAGTTGAAGTTTAACTGTTCTCTGAACCATTGCTCAAGTATGCTGTATGATGCTGCCACAGCCCCTTGCATCTTCCCCGGGATTGCTGGTCAGCACACAAATCCATCCCGGCCTTATCTAACAAAGCTTTTAATATCACCCTTGACATATATCTCTGACAATGCTTCTAGAACAGCTTCATAATTCCTTCTCCTCAGCAAACTTGAAGCTGAATCTTCCAAAACTTTTACTTCTTTTTTATTTTGGAGATAGATGTGTAATCTGGTGAAGAAGACATTTATCTGGCACAAGGAGATAAGGAAAATCCTAGTCTTCAATTCCTTCTTTAATAGGTATTTTTATTATTTAGACTGGATTTTACTATTGGGTATCAGACTTGTCTCTTTTTTGAGAATCCAAACCACTGTTGTGGAATTTTATTTTATTTTAATTTTTTTTTTCAGAATTGTTAATGAAAAATCATATATTGAGTGTTTGATCTCACTGAAGTAAAGGTTTTGTTTTTTGCTACCTTTCATTTTAAATGGTTTATGTGGAGGGGCAGGTAAGGATTTACTAAATAATAAGTACATCTTCCAGCAGTCTGCTTTTCTGTCTTCACATACTTTGAGTCACAATTTTACAATTCAAAGGGAAAACCTAACAGTAAATGAGTGGTTTTAAGTTTAATAATACAGTTTACATTGTGGTCCCACAAATACCTGGGTCAGCAAACCAAGGGAGTGCTGTATTGGGGGATTAGAAGCGAAAACTAGGGGAAAGAAATGGGGCAGTACATCAATGACCTGTGAAATTTGCATCTTAAGAAACTACAGCCTTAAGAAGCTGCGCAGGGTAAATCAGACTCAACACAGTCCTGAGGGTATACATTGGCCTGGCTGCTTTGATGCTAGCTGTACTTCTGAGCAGACACTTTTTCCTACCAGATTGGCATATCTGAAGATGAAGGAAGGCAAAGAACTTGCAGCTGGCCCTGAACACAGAGATCTGAAGGGATGTTACAACAGTATTAGTTCTGCTGCTTCTGAGCTTGGTTTTTTTCCCTCATTAGGAGCTGGAGTGTAGACTACTCCTAGAGTAAACAGAAGTAAATGAGAAAGGGATGTTTTAGGTCACTTTTCAGCTATTTCAAAAAATGATTTTGTCATCTTGAATGATTGCAGAAGAGCTGATATCATAAGCTACATTTTAATTTTCAATAATAACTGAAGTAGTTCAAAGTAGTTTGAATTAATACTGATTTTAAATAAAATAAATAAATAAAAAAAAAAAACACAAAAAACCAACCAAAAAACCAACCCCACAGAAAAAAACCCAAACCACCTAAGTATTGATCCTTTACCTTTTCCAGCTAGGAGGTAAAAAAAGATTTGCTTTTTGCAGTAGCTTAGAAACATTCTTGTCAGTTTTCCTTCCAACTCAGCTAGTAACAAAATCCATATTTATGTACCAAGTAAAGAAAGTTATAGAAAAGCCACAGAAAAAATTCTCTAGCCTCTGTATTACACTGATTGTAGTTATATACTGCTTGCTGCTGCAGTTGCTTTGAGATTATCATTTTAATACCCAGGAACAAAAGGAAGCTAATGAGACCATGGGTTGTAAAGTACCCTGAGGATCAAGCTGCTGACAAGAAAAGTGATGTTTTTACTGTTATTATTAGCAGTAGTATCAAAAGAATATGTCCCAACTCCGAGGTATCAGAATTCCTCTGTGACAGCCATTAGATATACAGATGATGGGAGAAAATTCCTTTCCCAGTCAGCTGGCAATAAAAATAGCCAAGATGAACAGAGCGGGCTTTTTCAGCCTGATTTTTAGACATGACAGACCAAGGCAGAGAATGACTGAGTTGATGGAGGCTTTCCCACCTCACAGACAGTCTAAAGTTTTGGGTGTTTGTTATGTATTCTGCTCAGTCATTTAAACCATAAGAGGTTCCCTTTCTCTCCTGGAAATGGTAGGAGTGGGAGTAATTTTGTACAATCCGTTGTGTGGCATCTAACATAGTGTAATGAGTGCAGCTTAATAAGAAAGGGCACATTTACCCTGAGGAAGAGAGTTCAAGATATTGTGAGTTTCCTGACCAGAACTATTTTACGAGGCTGCTCGTTTTAACTTGTGATAATTTAGTTTAAAAAGTCTATCAATTAGTCCTGAATGTCCAGGCGTCAGACAACTCACCCAAAGAAGAAAGTCAGACAAAAAAAAACCCAAAGCAAAAACAAAACAAAACAAAACCAAACCCAAAAAACCCCCAAAACCCCCAAAACCAGTGTCTTTTGGAAGCAATGAACTGACACTATGTGAGATAATTTTCATAGCAGTGATCTGCAGGTCTGCTACAACTGGGCTGACCTGGGATGACTCAGATATTTGTGATCATGCGAAAATGTCCTGAAGCACTGACACCTGCAGCACCACAGCTGTTCTCTAGCCTTTCCCTTTCCATTTACAAAAGCAGGGAAGATTAGACCCCCAGGAAAGATGACATCTGATAGCAGGCTACCACCATCGGAATAATTCATCCAACCTGTATGTCCTCCATCTTTCTGTCTTAAAAAGTCTTCAGGAATGGTCTAAAACCTGGAGGAACTGTCTTTGACTTGCACAAAGTTTTCAGGCTAAAGTATGAGCCTCTGGCAGTCTGGAATTCTCTGTGGTTTTTTAATCCATGAGGCGAAAAACTTCCCAAGTTATTTTGCATGAGCTCTAAAACCAAAAGTATCCTATCAGTTTCTTTTTCTAATGCTTTAGTATTATTCCAAGTGAATGGATGACATTTGCTTTAGAAGCAGTTTGGTACACAATGTTTTAAAAGTCCCAGAACTGTAGAGAGCATCTTACACTGCAGCATTTTTGATTGGAGCTAGCAGGCTATGCCAGCAGAATTAATTAAGTGCATTAATTTCCTCTATTAGTTAGTGCTTGGTTTCTGTTGCTTCCTTTCACCTGTATTAATTGTAATTTGTGCAACTTCCTTTAGCTTTGCTTATTTAAACCCTGAGCATCTCAGGAACCTGCTGCAGAATATAAATATACTTTGTTGAATTGTTATCCTGTCTCCCAGTAAGAGAGCTTTGTGCTGTTAATTACAGCCTGAAGCCATTGAATGCTACTGCTGTGTCAAAGTAAGTGGAAGGAATGCTCTATGTCTCTGAACGTAGGCTACTGAGCATGATGGGTTCTTTATAATCTTGGTAATTCCTTTTTTTGGAGAGTAATAATTTCACAATTCTTAAAAAACATTTTGTTATATTAAACGATGTGGTTGAAAGTCCTGCTTAATTATTGATGCACTGAGAGCATCAGTATGGATCTAACGTACTACCACATGGTGACTTTTCTCCTGCACAGCAGAGGTTTAAGCTTCAGGAATGGTGCGTTGATGAATTGATGCAGGGTTCATTGCCAACACTCTCTTGCATATTTTATGAGGCAAGCAAATGATGGGAAAGAAGGCTGATTTTCCTCCTGGAAATTCCACCTTTTAACAAAGGCTGAGGCTAAAGGCAAGCTCTCTTATCCCTGAGAAAAAGCGTTCATGTGAAGATCACCAATTTTACTCTACCCTGTGTGACCTTTAGCACTGAGAGAATGGCTCTGTCCTTTTCAAAGAGTCTGTCTTACTGCTTCGCTGACTGTGAAATGTATGATGATTGACAGCCATGATCCCTGCTCTCCTCTGTGTTGGTATATGGGAAGAACTGCTGATATTTTTCCAGAGCCTTTCATGGCATACCTGCTTGGCACACAAACTCATGCTGAAGATGATCTGACATTAGTATATGTGAGGCTAGAGAGATAAATGGATAGGTGTCCAAAGTGATCTGCTGCCAATTGTATGCACAGAAAGATAATTTTGGGTCTCTGTAATACAATCTTTTCCTGAGCCCATGGAGGTTTAAGACAGTGAAGAAAACTGGAAAAGCTTTAAGTAGCTGAGGAGCTCCTCACATAAGATAAGCTGTGTCTTGGTGCTTACTTTACCTTTTTCCTACAGAGGGGAAAGAATTTGAAGCCAAAACTCAAGAGTAACTGATTATTCAGCTGGGGACATCCCCTAAAAGCTGAGCATTAAAACATTCATTGTGCAAGAATTGATCTATTTCTGTGGACCTCGGTTCTCCGATTCCTTTCTGCGCATGGGAGTAATGGGTCTGGCCACTTGACGGATGTGCTATCATTTCTTTGCACAGGGCAATTTAGAAATGATAATGCTCTGCAGGCTACAGTAAACAAAGGCATTTCCTTCAGAGGAGTCCCTCAGAGGTCAGAGGAACCATAGGCTAGATCGTTCTCAGCAATCCCATACAAGGCTGCTCTTAGCTTTACACTGCATCATAGAGCAAGGCAAAACAGCCCTTGGCTTAAGTCTTGGTACAGCGTCCTATGATCTGCATGATCTGTATTTTGGATGGCATCATGAAGGCAAATAGTCGACATCAGTATAATTTTTCTTTGTCTGACAGTCGTAACATATTCCCATTGATACCTACTTGAGAAAAATGTACTGAAAATGAGATTATTTATTCTCATGTACTCATCATGACAGAAGAGCAGAACAAATCCCCTCTGTTATAACCTGCCTTTCTTAAACCTGGTCACAAAGCCAATAAACCTGAAACAGCTTCCAGTGAACATATAATCAAATTGCAAACAGAGACAAGAAAGTTCTGTATAGCCTCCCAGTCAACTGTAGCCAGACTGCATTATAGCTAATCCTGCATAGCTAGCTGCACTAGGCCTAGGGCAGATTTATTCATGCACATTCAATGATACGTTAGCTTGATTTTGTGTTAGAACTGGCTTGTGACACAGGGCATCAAAACTCTACTTGATCCATAATATCCGGTATAGACATATCTGATAAAGGTCAGAGATCTGAACTGTTCTACAAATGCGTAGATTAGAGTCATGGGGGATTATTGTAATCAGCAAACCGAGAGGTGCCTCTGCACACTAAGTCATACAGTACCACTGCAAGCGTAACACAACAACCACAACAAAAAACCCATAAAAGCGCCCATCCTTTTCAAAAGTATTATCCTCTAATTTATATGGCAGATTTTCTCATTTTCCATCCCCTTATCTCTTTGAAGACATTAGCTGGGAATGTGAAAGAACAAAAAGACTAAGAGATCACAGTTAGCATATGCTTGTAATTTGTTGGAGCTGTTCACAGTCAAATTAAGTAATAAGCTTTGTATTAATGTTTTTTAAATTTTAACCTGTTCCATGCACCAAATTTCATAATGCACCATTCAAGTCCAATTCACATTCAGAACGGCTGCAGATTTCCATTTTTCTTTAAACTGTGCTACGATTGCTATATATCCAGCACCCAGCCTTACTGGATTTATAGATAAATGCTGCTATATTTCTCCCTTTTTTTTTTTTTTTTTTTTTTTTAATTAATATTTTAACTTCAATCCGTCTGGATGCTGTTCCTTTGCAGAGACAATATTTTATCTCTGCACACATACACTGTGCCAAACTTGATTTTGAAATCAAGAAATGAAACACTTGCAGGATATTTATTCCACCAGAGGGAAAACACAGGTCTGCCTCTGCAAATCACAGAATTGTTAAGGTTGGAAGGGACCTCTGGGGATAACCCAGTTCAACCATCCTGCCAAGGCAGGGCCACTTAGTGTCCATTTTCATATTTTATTCCTACTGACTAGGCCAAATCTCAGTTTGGACTAAACATAAAAATGAGTTTGTGTACCCACAGAAAGCGTGTGTTACTTAATAACTCTTGTAGTAAATAATCATTTAGAGATGTGTTTTTCTTCCCTTGATTAGACCTTCTGCATGTCAGCTTGCCTATCTTAGCCTGGAAACTGAGAACATGATACAATGACCAGAAAAGTAGTTCAAAGCTTCGTTCAAAACTGATACATTTTACAGCTACAGGAAAGAAAAGGTCATAAACCTTAATAGAAGAGAAAACATGCCTGAATCCTGTTGTTTACCTATCCTGTGTTCAAAGCACTCTGTGAAAAAGATATTAGATATCTTTATTATTAGATAATTAAAGATATTAGGTAACTTGAGAAGGGTAAAAAAAGTTAAACTGAAATCTGATTTCTGAGCTTTCCAACTTCTGTGGCCCTAAAAGAGCAAGTGAGGGACCTTAAAAGAGCAAGTGAGGGACAGGAAGGCCCTATCATAATGTGTTTCCATCACACTAATGCTCAGACCCTAATGTCATACCCTAAAGTTGGAACTGGAGATGGCAACACAGGAATAGTACAGCGGCTCAGCTAGAAGAAGGAAGAGAGATGACTGGACTGGAGCTCCTCCTTATCATCTGTGCAAGCCTTTGTGTCTGAGAAAAGGCACAGCTGCAGCTTTGTTTTGAGAACACTGGGATCTGAAGCTTAGTGGCAGGTGAGGTCGAGGGGCTAGGGAAGGGAAATGCATTAAAATTTGGACTAGATGGTCATTGTAGGTCTCTTCTAACAGAAATGTTTCATTCTCTACCACAAATAACAAATAATAGGTTCTGTGTTTTGCACCCAGTTCTTCATGTCATCTCCTTTATAGCAAGACAGTGCTGAGGTGGAAATCAACTTGAAAAAATCTTGTTTGACCACTATTATATATGTATCTATAAAATCTGAAACAGGAAAAGCAGTGCGTCAAAGTAAATGTTTTTATTTAAATTTAATCTCTGTCTGAATGTGATTAATTTTAAGCCTCCTTTTTAAGAGAAACAAACAAATATCTTCACAGAATAACCACAGGAATCTGGGTGTTCGAGATTCATAGCAGTTGAAATGATACTTTAACTTGACAGATTGGTTCCAGGATTACCCCTTCTCAGGAGTTTGGCTTGACTTGAAGAAGGAATTTTCCAGTGCCCCTAGCCTGAAAGCCGTGATCAGGAACATCAGATACTTTGATGAGGGGCCTCAAATGGCTGAATAAGATACAAACTGCCAGTGTATTAAAAAAAAACCCGTCCTTGACCCACTCACCGACAGTAAAGCCTTTGTGTGTATGGATCAGGCAAGGGCATCAGAGCCATCCTGAAACTGGGACTTGAGGAAGTCACTCTTGCTGTATCTACCTAAAGTCAGCTCGGTTTCTGAAGGACATTTCTTTTGAACATGCGTAGGTTAGGTGGTGAGTTGGACTGTTTGTTGTGAGAGCTCCAAATGACAGCTTTCAGCTGGCACTGGCCTCTCTATGTGTCATTCATAAAAAAGGAACAAATAAATATTGACCATTCTAGAATGAATTTAGTGCTGGCACACAAAATTCTTCAGCGTGTATCAGCACCAACATTTGCCTTCATCTGTCTCCCCAAGCTGCTGTGGCAGAGTTGAGATGAACAAAAAAACAAAACCCAAACTTACATATAAATATATAAAATAGATTATGGTGCAACATTTTGTATTAGGATATCTTAGCCTGGCAATTGTTTCTTCTAGTTGTTTCCTAATAGTCTAAATATTATGGTTCTTAAGGCACTGTCTTAACCAGGTCACTTTAAATTAGGGACAAAAGAAAGAGAGAGAGCAAAGGAAAAGAAGGTAGAATTAGGTTTTATTGACTTGTTTTGATATTAAGGAGCTATACTGACTTGTACTTCTACTGGTTACTTCAGGTATATATTGTTCTTATTATTAATTTTAAGTCATACTGAAGGTGTCTAAAATAGTTAGACAGGTTTTACTTTTTTCCTGAGTATGTGTACGAATCTAAATAAATTATACACTTAAACAGTCAACAGTATAAGTGCATATGAATCTGGGTTGAAGGCATCATGAATATATTTCAAAGAACAGAGCTGAAGTTGTTATTGGAATGTATATGGTGAAGTATCATGTCAATATTGTCTGTAATAAAGTGCATGAAACACAAAGGCAATAGAATATTTATGTGAAGTGCTTAAACTGCTTATATCCACTCTTTTTCATGTTTAAGCTTTTCTAACTGCTGTGTCTTTGTCATGTTTTTGTTTAAGAGCGACATTACTTACAACCTTAGCTAACTCTAATTTAACAGTGCTGTTTGTGTGGAAATTTAGATTGGCTTTCCAAAGTCTGATCCTTTTTGTTTTAGAAACTGGGCTGGATAGCTGGTGTGATTAGTTAGGGTTTTTTTTAAGAGATGGCTGTGAAGAAGGCATTCTGGGAAGCAAGATTAAATTGTTAAATGGAGAGATGGATGTTTGTTGCCTGCTTTCTTGTGTTTTAAATACATGATAATGGAACATCTTAGGAAGTTGAAATAGCGAGCTTCATTTACAATTTAGTAAGAAGATATATTATGGTCAAATCTCATTTTAACTGAATTTATTTCCTGACCTAGATTTTATCTGCAGATGTTACAGTGTTCACTGTATTGAAAAATAAAAAATCTCCAAACCTTTGAAAGTTTTTAAAAGTCTGACTCTGCTTGTGCAAATGTTACAAGTTGTGTCACCTTTTTTCAATTTTCTAAAAGTTATTATAATGAATTTCTTTTTTTCTGTGTGTTTCTAGTACTTACTTGGCTATGGCTGGAAACATGCTTTGGCCAGATGATATGTGCAGTATTAGGACATGACAGCAGAAATTGTATTACTCCTTGTGTTTTCTCACTGGCTGCTTTCTTTTAATCTTAAGCAAATATATATAAAAATAACACAGGAGACAAAGGCTTAGTAGCTGAAAACCCATCAGACTTTTTCTGAGAAATAGGAAAAGAATATCAACAGAGAGGGGCATTTCTTTCATCACTAGTTGGCAAGATTAGTGTCTAATGACAACATAAATACAAACTAATGTTTGGAACTAGCTAATGGGAACTTGAAGATGCACAAGTCCTTGGAACGTGATGAGATTCATCCATAAGTCCTGAGGCAACTGGTGGATGTAGTTGCCAACCCACTGTCTATCACATTTGTGGCAGACCAGCCAAGTTGCTACTGACTGGAAAAGGGGAAAAATAACCCCTACTTTTAAAAAGAAAAAAATGGAAGACCCAAGGAACTACAGGCCAGTCAGTCTCACTTTGGTGCCTGGCAAGATCATGGAGCAGATCCTCCTGAAAACTGTGCTAAAGCACATGGACAATAAGGAGGTGATTGGTGACAGCCGGCATGGCTTCACTAAGGGCAAATTGTGCCTGGCAAATTTGGTGGACTTCTGCAGAGAGGCTACAGCATTGGTGAATAAGGGAAGAATAACTGGCATCATGTACCTAGACTTGTGCAACGCATTTGATATTGTCCAGCACAATATCCTCATGTCTAAATTTGAGAGACATGCATTTGACAGATGGACCACTTGGTGGATAAGGAATTGGCTGGAGGGCTGAACTCAAAGAGTTATGGTCAATGGCTTGATGTCCAAGTGATGAGTAGCGCTGCTGAGGCATTGTCATTGTGGCTGGTGCTGTTTAACATCTTTGTTGGAAACACGAGCAGTGGGATTGAGTGCAACCTCAGCAATGCCAAGCTCTGTGGTGTGGTCAACATGCTGAAAGGAAGAGATTCCATCCAGAGGGACCTTGACTGGCTCAAGAGGTGGGCCAGCACATGGACAACAACACAACAACCTCATGATGTTCAACAAGGCCAAGTGGAAGATCCTGCACCTGGGTTGGGCAATCCCAAGCACACATGCAGGCTTGGTGGAGAATGGGTTGAACGCAGCCCTGAGGAGAAAGACTTAGGGGTATTGGTCAATGAAAAGCTCAACAGGAACCTGTGTGCTCACAGCCTAGAAAGCCAACTGTACATCGGGCAGCACCAAAAAGAGTGTGGCCAGCAGGTTGGGGGGGGGGGGGATTCTCCCCCTCTACTCTGCTTTTGTGAGATCCCACCTGTAGTACCGTGTCCAGCTTTGGGGCCTCCAACATAAGAAACATGTGGAATTGCTCAAGCAAGTCCAGAGGACACCATGAAGATGATCAGAGAGGCTCAAGCGCCTCTCTTCTGAAGACAAACTGAGAGAACTGAGTTTGTTCAGCCTGGAGAAAAGCTGGCTCAGGGGGGACCTTAGAACAGCCTTCCCATACTTAAAGAAGGCCTCCAAGAAATGTGGAAATGGACTTTTTATAAGGGCATGAAGTGATAGGACACTGGCGAATGGCTTCAAACTAGATGAAGGTAGATTTAAATTAGATATAAGGAAGAAGTTCTTTACTGTGAGTGGTGAGTCACTGGCGCAGGTTGTCCAGAGAAGGTGTGGATGCCCCATCCCTGGAAATGTTTAAGGCCAGGTTGAACAGGGCTTTGAACAACCTAATAGAAAGTGTGTCCCTGTCCATGGAAACTAGATTGTCTTTAAGGTCCCTTCCAACCCAAACAGCATATGATTCTGTGAAAAGAAGGTTATAAACCTCCTGTTAATAGCAATAGCCATGTGCATTTTACTTTCAAACAAATAATACTTTAGAAATTAAAATATTCTACTGAAAAATTAGAAGCCGAAGCATAACAATGGGTTAAACTAAAACAATAAGTAAAAAGGGGATGGAAAACAGTCATTTTCTGTGATCACTTTTATCACTGTAATGCCCAGTCTGCCTGCTCAAAACTGGTGAAATCAAAGCTGCAATCTAACAGTGTAGTGAAGAAAAAAACTGGGGCTTGGATTGTGGTTTTCTGACCCTTCTTTGGTTGATGGCAGTAACTCCTTCTCTTGGGCAGTGAATTCACCTATTGAGCTACCATGCTTACATTTGGTTTATTTGTTTGGAGTGACATCCCTGTTAGATGCAAGGTCACAGGCGTCTGCTGTGCAACATCCTCATCTTGCTCTTGGGAACACACAACCAAGGACTATGTTTACAGCTTATGGATTGCACCTGGAGAGTGAACTAACAGATGTGCAGCAGGAATGAGGGAGAGACTGAGACTCTGGAGGGAAGCAGCAAGCTGACTGAATTGCTGTTATCAATGCTCCCTAAGAGTACAAGGGATCCCAAATAAATTACCACTTATTTTTGAAAATGATCTTGTGAATTCATCCAGTGGGAGGGGTTGTGAACCACTGGCATCCCTTCACTGTGTGTGCCTCTCTACAGTGTATGGAAACTTCTTCAACTCTTAAGTTTAGTTTATGGTTTTTGAAATTCACTGACTGTATGTTCTTGGGTGAGCAACTTGTCCTCTGAGCCTGGGGCTATCTGAGAAAATACATTGTAACACTAAAGCAGTAAACGTAATGCTACAACCAGAGTGTGCTTTGAAATCCTCAGAGGATAACTGCATTAGTAGCACAAAGTGCTACAAGGTGTAGAAAACTCTGCTCTCCTCTCCGCTGCAGCTCTCTTCCGGAGAGAGCTTGATTCTGAACTGAAATAGTGGGCTTGAGATTTTGTGGGGTTTGGGTTGTTTTAAATCTAGTTTTCCACCTCAGACCTAGAATTTGCTAGATTAACCATCTGGACTCACCTTTCCTTTTCAGCATTCTGTTAAGGAGCCTGAGTGTCTTTGGGGCACTGTGACATGCTGAGTTAAAAATTACTATAATTACTGTGATTCCTGTGGAATTTGAAGTGGGCACAGCTTATGCCTCAAGGGACTTGAATCCTTGGAGAGCCTATTTTCTGGGACAGCAAGACCTGGGAAATATACAACTCCTGATTTGCACTCAAGAAGAGTCCAATTTGTATGGTTAAATAAAAAAAATGCTGATTTATACAATTTGTTCCTGGGTCATAATTATGGTTTAGAATTAATTGAATAGCCTGGAGGTTCACTACTATACATGATAATGATTACAAAAAATTGATTCTCTTCTCTATTTCTTTATTAACTTATCTGGAAATGACATATCATGAAGAACAGCTTTAAATATTGCTGTGCTGAGCAACTTTATAAATTGCTATTCAAGCTCTTTGTGTTGTTTGTTGTTGTGTTTAGTTTTTTGGTTTTTTTTTCATCCTTGACTTTTGTAGGTGATTTATTATTCTATAAGTGTCTAAGATACAAGTTTAAGCTGAAACACACTGTGGAGGATGGTGGTGGTGGTGAGTGTTTCATGTTTCTGACTACGGATATTGCTCTGTTAGCCTTTAAGATCAGATATGCATGCTTTCCAGACAGACATGCTGGACTGTACTCTCCAGACTTGAGGACCTTGCGTGCCCAATAGGTTATTGTGCCACCAAGCATGCGTGGGCTAGCTAAACGCAGACTGTGTATACAGAAGAGCAGCTGAGATGCAACCCACTTTTGGCCAATTTGAGGGTGGGTATTTAGGATATTTGGACTCCGGCTGGAGTGAGTTTAATACATAGTTACAAAATTTGTTACTTTTTTACCTTCGCTACTTTTTCATTACTGTGTTACCTTCATGGGCTTTTCTGGCAGGGCTCCTAAATATGGGCTCTGTGTCTGCTGGTGCAAACGCCAAACAGGCTGTTCTGCAAATGCTGTCTCCTGTTTGCTCATCCAAATGATCCCATTAGAAAAATATAGGAGGATTTGACTTCTGTTCAGATCCTGGGAAGACTTTGAAAGCCTCTAAAAGAGGCAGACTCACTGTGAGGTTGGGACAAGATATAGGTTAATTACAAGGAAATAGTCTGGGAGAAGAAAGAAAAAGATGAGAGGATAAAACCAGTTCCTCTGAAATTTTAAGGCAAACTGCAAAGATAGAAGTAACATTGCTACTATCCTTTTGTTACTATTATCATATACATTTAAACTTCATGTTGACTTCATAGATATTTTTTCTTATACACTGAAAAGCATATTCTTAAAATGTTTCACTTCAAGCTTGTCTAAATGTTTAATTTAGATAAAAGTTGACCATGACAAAACATGAGGATTGTAATGTTATAACACTAACTTCAATAATAGTATTTTAAACATTATGGTAATATAGAAAATTGAGTGATAGACTTTTAGATGGATGGAAAATTAGACATTTGACCTTACTTAGGCAAACTTTTCCCAGTGAAACTTTCCAGACAAGTTATTACTATGAAACTTGGCATTGCATTAGATCAGCACTTTCCAGCAGACTTGTTTTCTGGGAAGGTTTTATCTGGTTCTTGCATTTGCATTGAATGTTCTGAGTCTGATTCCTAAGAAAAAAATGAAAACATTTTAATTGCGCAAGTTCTAAACACTAGAAAAAGTCAGAAATGAGAGAAATAGTCTGTGTTTTCTGATGCTCTGGAATAACAATTATGATTTATTGACTTAAGTGGATTTCAGCTAAGTTCTGTTGGTTTGACAATGGAAGAAACATGCTGTTTGTGGCCTCAGTGGGGTTTGCTTTGGCTGCCTCTCAAGGGCAATGAACTTACTGCTTTCTTCACCTCCAAAAGCGATCTAAGATGGCATTTACTGGTGGCTGCCAGGAGCAGCAGGTCAAACTTGTTGTGCTTAGGTCTATCACAGCTAAAAGGCCTGATAGGAGACTGGAACACCTTACTCCCTCTCCTTACCCCTAGCCGGCAGCTAAGCCTCTTACTCACTCCCACCCTGTGAGGTGGAGGAGAAAACAGGAAAAGTAAAAGTAAGAAAACTCATGGTTGAGATAAAAACTGTTTAACAGGTAAAGCAAAAA
>WYDI02012194.1:0-28237 GCA_009867235.2 Psittacus erithacus
TATTATTGGTGGTAGCAGTAGTGATTTGTGTTACACCTTAGTTACTGGACTGTTCTTATCTCAACCTGTGGGAGTTGGATTCTTTCGATTCTCCTCCCCATCCCTCTGGGAGCTGAGGGAGAAAGGGGGGTGGAGAGTGAGTGAGAGACTGCGTGGCTGATTTACGGCTCGGCTTAAACCACAACATTTACTCAAGTAGATGTAGGCAAGATGTATTCTATAATTTTATGTCTATCATATAAAAATAGCAGGAGTGCTTGACCACAAGAAACTGAATCAAAACCTGATCTCATCATGGAACTTCACTTTTCATGATGACAGTATGACTTCAGAGTATTTTAATCAGGCCTTTGTAACTGCAAGTAAAGATTCACAGATAATTGCTTTTACTATTGTCCAAGAGAAGTTGTAATAGAAAAGGATAAATAAACCAATAATTTCAGCATGATCCAGGAAATTATTTTTCCCACTGCTGTGCTTATAGAACATCAGATGTGATGACTGTTTGAAGTTTATACCTAATAGGTATAATTCTGAAATAGGGCAATACACAAAGCCTATTTTGCTGAATAAAGTCATAAAACTGCTTTTCTATATTCCATTATGCAGTCTGTCTTCTAAATCTGTTGTACATACAGCCTTCAAACCGCTTAATCATTTTGCTGCTTTTCTGCCATAGATCAGGGAATTGTTATGTGGTTTTCAAGCTGCCACAGTTAAAACTGTGAAAGCATTTTTTGCCTTACTGTCTTTACATCTGTGGCAGAAATCTGAAGATGATTTTGGATTCTGCTGTGAACTAAGACCAGAAGGCATTTATGACCTATTTGAACTGAGAACAGAACTTCAGAGGACAATCTGAAAACCCTACATACTCATTAGCAAACCACTGGGATTAGCCACAAGGAAGCACAAAATGCAGTTTCACTTAAATTCTGGTACCTAACCTGTCACGATGAACTACTGAATTCAAGACATCCAGGGATGCGGTTCTGAACCATTTGGGTTTTCTCTATAAATGAAAAGCAGTTCTTTTTTTCCCAAGAAGCACAGGAACAAGAGAAATAGTTCTGTGTTTAACAGCAGGGGTAACACAGTGATGTGTTGGAGCAAACCCTGAGGCTATCTTTATGCAGTAAATAAAATGGGACATAACCCATTTTCTTTCTCAGGCCATGAGGTCAAGTAGCACAGCATGACTCACATCTTTACAGCTAAATTATGTGCTCCAGACCCTTCACCAGCTTTGTTGCCCTTCTCTGGACCCGCTCCAACACCTCAATGTCCCTCTTCTAGTGAAGGGTCCAGAACTGAACACAGGATTACAGGTGCAGGCTCACCAGTACAGGGGGATGACCACTGCCCTGGTCTTGCTGGCCACACTATTGCTGATATAGGCAAGGATACCATTTGCCTTCTTGGCTGCCTGGGCACCAGCTGCTCATGTTCAGCGGCCATCAGTCAGCACCCCCAACTCCTTTTTCGCTAAGCAGATTTCCAGCCACTCTTCCCCAAACCTGTAGCATTATATTTTGTTATAAAATCTTTTGAGAAGAAGCCCTGGCTCATGCTACTCCCCAAACTGAGCCCAGACATAGTTCAAAAGAGTCAATTGCCACAGGCCAAGAACCATACTGTTGCGTCTGTGAACAATTACACACTATGGATAATTGTGGACAATTCTCCAGCCTCCACCCTGTGCTTCTATTATTTACTGAAGGAGAAAAACCCACATGGAAACCAATGAAGATTTAGCTCTCAAATATTTAGATGCAAAGACAATTTCAGGCTGGACATCTCTGAATTTATAAGGGCTTAAGAAAGTATTAATATGTTTGATAAAACACCCGCTTGAGTGTTTCCATAATTCATTCCCTATGCTCTGATTCAGCAATGCATTTAACTATGCAAGTAGTATCCTTGACATAAACAGAAAAACGCTTTAACAGATTAATAGTGCAAGTCTTTGGAACTACTTTTCTAGACATTTATTCACACTTAATTATTTTGCTCAGGCTTTCCATGTATGCATGGAGTCTTCTCTATCATTAATATCTTTCGTTCACTACAATTCAAACTTCAAGCTGCAATGCTAACTTATGAATTCATAGCCTAATTATAGTCTGTGTAATTATAGTTTAATAAAGAAAAGAAATAATGACACAAAGAATTAGCTCACATTACAACCTAATGTTAATACTTGTATTGCAAAACAAAAAAGACCAAAAATTTATTACATATTAAGAGATTATTGAAGAATCTCACGTGCTTTGGACATGATTCTGTAATGATAATGTGGGCCCAAAACCACATCTCAAGATACCAGGAGAATAGATCCAAGAACACTGATGCATTATATGCAATTACTGTATAAAAAGAACTAAAAGCTGAGGATTGTACCTGAAGTCTTCATAACATATGCATACAATGAAAGGTGCATGGTCATTGAATAAGTTTTTAAAATGAATGCCATAAATCCCTGAAACATGTTTTGAGAACTGCAAAGTGTTCCAGAAATTAAAATAGTGATTTTGCCTATCTTTTTTTTTTTTTTTTTTTTTTTTTTTCCCCTCACAAAGAAGTCATAACTGCATTAAAGTGGAGATATTTTCCAGTGCAGAGGTTGAAAACATCATTCTGGTTTACATACTGAAAAAATTCGGAAATAACACTCACAGAACTAAAACCCCTACAAATTCAGTTACACTGTTCTACATCTTCCTAGTGCCACCTTGTGGAACTACAGCAACTCATTCCCTACTCACTAAAGGGAGAGCATGTGGCGCCCCTTCCTCTTCTGATGTATGGCTAAAAGTATAAAGGTATAAATACCCTCCTGATATCTACTAATCCACCTCTGCTAAACTGATTACAATTAGACAGATGGACCACTGATTACGTGATCATTTAAGTTTTTACCTAGTTTAGACTTAATGTAGGAATACTGCATAATGATGAGGGAGCTATGACCTCTGTAGTAGACTGTCTCCACAAATAAAGTTTTTAATCTGAGTATTTTCTAGATGTAGATATAAATCAGCTCTGGTTTATTAGCTTTTTACAGCATTAGACACAAGAGCAGTGTTAAGAAAAAGAAAAACCCTGCTTTCAAAAACACTACTAAGACTCCACAATGGTGTATTTGATGTCTGAGGGTCAATTTGGCTGGGACAACCCTACAAGAAACTGAGTCTTGGTCCATACTCCAGCCTCAAAAGCAACTGTGGCAGCAGAGCCCACATATATGCACCGAAGCTAAGCCATGCTCCTTCCCTTTTTCCCATGCTGCCCCAGGAAGAGTCCCAAAACCTCATCTGGAAGTGTGCCAGTTGGCAGAGGCTGAAAACCTCTCATCTTTAACTAATAGTTAATACATATAAACGATTGCAGGACAGTGTCCAAGCCCATGTTTTGGCCCCATGTATCTTTACTAATATAAATGATGCCTTAAGACATTTAGACTAACACGATGTCTCTGACACAGTGTAATGCAGTTGCGGCATGCTTAGCTCTCCTGCTGAAAGGCAGAAAAGGATTTTATCCAGAAAATCCCAAAGTACTCAAATAGTCTTCAGTGCTGCAGATTTGTGACTGTAGCTCTGCATCAAAGGATACTGATGCATGGGTTGCTTCTCCTGTGATTTCCAACCAAAGTGCTGTTCTCACCAGACCACCCCACCTTACCTCACCTCGGAAAAAAGTTAAAGCACTCAGCTTGGATCAGGTGATCTTCTAGCCACTCACCCTGACTCCTAGTTTTCAGATGAAGAAATTACACTGTCATCTTTTTAACAATTCAGCTGTTGAACATTTTACCTTGTCTACTCGGGTTCTATTTACTCAGTTGATCTGGTTACTTTCTTAGTTATGTTAATAACAAAGTTTCTTTGTTGAAATGAAAAACAATTAAATTCCTCCTTTCCCTAAGCTATTTGTCCCTGACACTCAGCATTTAGCATTCCCTGAAGGAAAGAGTAATTTTTTTTATGAAAGTTCCTTGTAAATTTGGTGGCCCATATCAGGAACCAGACAAAGGACTTGACAAAGTAATTCCCACTGTACTCAGGATTAAAAGCATTTTAGGCATTTCTTTAGATAGTCAAAACAACATTTGGAGGCAGCTCAGCAGCTGGAAAGGACCAGATTAATTACAGAGATATTTATGGCTCATATTGTGACACTAAGCATTTTTTCTTCCTTTGGCCTTATAAGCCCCATGGAAGAAATACTACAACTAGCAGCTACAGATTTAAAGGAATATTTAATATTACATTGAATATTGCAAACACTAATTTTAATCATGTATTCTGCCTTTTTTTCTCATGCAAAGTCTTTGAAAATAGTGTACTATTTATATAGTTACTCCTATTTTTCACTTCCATTATTCCAGTTCCTGTTCAGCATGGAAAAAAGTAGCTGATACTAGCTGGATGCAAATGCCAAATACTTGTATTAGAAAAGGTAAAAGGACAGGAGGAAAGGGAAGTGCCACTGGAAGTTCTCATTCCCAGCAGAACACCTTTACAGGAAATACTTCCCTCTGGAATAATCAGTTACACAAAGTTCATGTCTGGTTTCTTAGTGGCCCAGTCTTCACAGGAACATGAAAATTCTAAATGCAAATGATTTAATGAGCTTAAAAAAGGAGTATGCCAGCTCAACAGAAGGGACTTTTGTCCATGTTCACATGCTGCTTCTTGGAGACTGACCTGGGAACAGAATTATATCTTCAGATCACGTTAGAAGAGAGAGATTGAGGAATGAAAATGTTTCAAGTTTGGCTCCTTATCCTTTTCGTTGAGGAAAAAATGTAATTATCATATAACAATGGAAACTCAGCAGCTCAGCACTGCCATACACGACTGTGTTCGGGGCAACCTGACCTTGCCTCCGCTTGCAGGTAAGACGTTCCAGCACTAACGCAAGCAGGCAGTGATGATGCCTGCTGTCAGCGACTGGCAAATGCCCTAGCATGGCTGAAAGACCAAGTCTTATGCACACACACATAATAAGAGAATGTCCTTCACAGTTAGCAGTTCGTGCATTCTTGCTCACTATACTTCTTGCCTAACTGCACCTGGATTGCCTACGAAAAACTTTGCATATATACAGATCTATAGATATAATATATTCTACAGATGGTTTAATAATAATAAAATTATTTATGGCACAGTTAATTCCTATACTGAATGCATTTTCATTTCTTTTGTTATCAGCTAAATAAATTGATTTTTCAGAAAAAACACCCAAATAAACAAACAAACAAAACTCCCCTGATCCTACATGCAATCGACAAGTAAAGCAATCTTGGGGGTTGCCTGTAGCCCTGGTGTGTTTAAGAGTTTGTAACAGTTTCTTAGCAAATTTAGATGTAAATTTTGCACTCACAATGGCTGAAAGTGAAGAGCAGAGACAATGCACATCAGTTAAATTACCCTTCAGCTGACAAGACATAAAACATTTTTCAGTCTATAATGTGAGAAATAAATCCTAATAGTTTCTCTCAGTTTATTAATTGAAAAAAAACAAACAAACAAAAATGTCTTCAGCCTTATTTATAAATATACTTCTTATAGAGAAATTTATTATAGACAAAGTATTGCCTTAGGGGGTTTTGAGTTTCTCTTTGTTCTTGTTTTCAAATAAAATAGCATCTACAGACTAAGTTTGCAACAGAACACACTGAGATTATTGTTGTTTTTCCTGTCTACAGGTAGGCTTGATAATACCACGTGGCCAGTCTGCATTATGCAATTCACAGCCTGTGAAGAGGTGGCTTCATAAAAATATATGTAAATAAACCAGATTATTTCTTATTAAGAAATTAATTTAAATAAACTTGGAATTATTAAAGAAGTACATCTGAAGCTTGCACTCCAGGTTCTTTTGGTCAGTACAGATTAAATGTGCTCTTTTGCACATAACTAATAATGTGATTATAAAGCACAGAATTTCCAACTAAGCAGCACTTAGCAACTATCACATTTTAGTCACTTACTAATACTAAATTCTTTTATTAAAATCCATTCGGTTATGCAGGCTTAGTTGCGTTACTTACTCTATTAAGTGGACAAATTCTGCAGTTTCTTCCCAGAAAGTTACACTTTTATACCAATATTGTAAAATCAACCCTTGGAAAACTCCAGACTCAGTGAATACACAAGTGTAAGAATCATGACTATAAAATGGGTCATTTTATAGAAAGGTATCTCTTAATCTTCATAATCATACTGGGGTTTTTTTTCTTGTGATCAGTTTTGCTTCACTATCTGCAGAAACCAAATATTAACCTTTAAATTTTCTTCATTTTTATGTTTTTAAATGAATGATATTTATGAGTTTCTCTTAGGTTGCACTTATAGCAAAACAACTTTTATCTTCCCTGTCTATAGATGCAATATTACAGTCAGTTCTTATTTATTTATGGCACTTGCTTCACAAAACACAGGAAGCATATACAAATTATTTTTAACTGTAATTATATAGGCTCATACATATAAAACAATATGATGGGAGACACAACTCCTGAATATCTTGTAGTAGGTTAGAAAAAAATCTTATTCTAGAAGATGCCAAGACCAGTTAGATTTATTTCTGAATTTTAAGGAGAAATGAACTAAAAATTGTTGAATAAAGATGATCTTTTGAATGAAAGATCAAGAAATTTTATTTTAAGGAAAGGAATGTATGACATCAGCAAAACAAGGATAAATAGACAGACTTCAACAGACTCAGACAACTAGCTAGCTGAGTATTGTGGGAAGATAATCTAAAGAATAAAGGACCGAGATATATGGCAATTCATGAAGAGGAATACATTAAACACACAAAAACAATCTTCCTAAAGCAATGTAAGGCTAGAAATGCTTAGAAAATCAAACACAAAATGGAAATTGAGGATTACCTGTAAAAAGCAGCTATGGGAAAGAAAGATTCAGAGCAAATAAAAAACCATATTCTGATATATTCACCTAAGTGCTCTGTGGGGAAAAAACCCCAAAACATAAAAAATGCTATTTTCTCTTGGTAACACCTAAGTTTCTTGAAGTGTTCAAGAGCATGCTTTAAGAAAGGTAGAGATGATATTATACACAATAGAGGTAATAATAAAGAATGAAAAGAATTTAAGATATAACAGGAGAATTTGAAAGAAATTTGTTAGAAGTTGAAAAATTGGATGAAGGTGACAACATAAAAAGGGTTTCTTAAAATGTAGAAGGAAATTATAAGAAATAATTGTACTCTCTAATGAACGTAAAGTGAAAAGAAAAAAACTTTAAGCACACTTTGCCTTGAGGAAATTTAAGGGAGCTTTTCAACAGGTAGGTGTTGAAACAGAAAAACTTTTCAACACCTAAGGAAGCTGTGGAATTGGACACTTTAAAGAAGAGGTTGTATAAAAACCATCAGCAGGCATGGCGTAAGTATTAAATTGCTCATTGTAGAAAGTCACAGTCCTCCAATTCTTGAATTACAGAAGAATACAATCAACTCACACAGCATTTCACTGCAATCCCAAATTCATAAGGATGAATGCATGATTAAATGCATGGGGAGACTGAGACAGGATGAACCTTCTGATGTCAAACCTCAACTAGTTCTGCCATATGTAGCATTTTGTTTATATAAATAAGTAAAATGCAGTCTGACACTCTTGCTTTCATCCCAAACCAAACATAATGTGCTTTTTACATTAAGTAATATCCTACCCTTGCTGCCTTGATTAATCATTTCATGCCATCTGCAGCAGCAACCTCTATGTGATACCCTGAATCAATCACTATTAATATAGTGGTTTGGAATTGAAGATCATAAAAATAGAAGTATCAAATAGCCTTCTCCATGCCAAATTTGAAGGAAACAAGCTGCCACTTGGGTTTATGTAACAGATACGTGTGATTCTAATATGACCGATAAGGTTACTTTTCAACAAATCTATATTAAAACCTTCATTAGCCTTCTGCAAATCTCAACACCATCACGTGGATTTTTATCTTGCACAGTAGATAAAAATGCCATGTGGTAACAGATAAGACTCATGCTCATAATGAAACAACAGCCTAAAGAGAAACTGAGTATCAACACATATGTGTGAGTGGACACATGCATGAAAAGGCTCTTCTGCAGGCAAATACTCTTCCTAAAATAAGCCCTCCTCTGTTCCACTGCACTTCTTGATACACCTTCTAAGTCTGCAGCAATCTTCCCCAGCAAACTTGTGTACAAATGTAGATCAGCGCAGGGGATGTGACAGTTGAATGGAAAAGTCGGTGAAAAAGGGAGAAGAAATATATAGTGCATGACTTCTTTATTGAAGCCTTTAAGAAAAACCTCAGAACTGATGTTATATAGTCTAAAGGTAAAGGGGTCAGTGAAAGACAGTGTGAGAAAGGCTGCTGTAATCCAGCAGCATTGTCAGGGCAGGGACACATGGTAGTGGCATATCACCTTAGCAGATGATTGCTGAAAGGACAGTATATACACATTTTTGAAAGAGTATCCTAAAAAACCACTGTACTCCAATTCCTAGTGGGGCAAGAGGGCTTCACACACTGTCAGATAACTGTGGTTCCAAATTTAGGTTTATGGGGCAAAATGCAAGTCTAATATCATATTGAAAAAAATAAATAAATCATTGCATAGATTTACATACTTGTGACGTTAAATAACAGTAATGTGCAACTTGGCTATTCGAAGCATATTTGGGTAATGAGTGTCACACAGGAAGACTTCTGATATAGAATATTTCAATTAATTAATGTAGCAGCATTAATCTATGATAGGAACACAGAAGCTGGGACAGTGGATATATTGCAAGTCCTTCACTAACAAGTAGAGCTAAGGAAGAGGTGAAAAAATAGGTAGTTTGACTTAAGAATAAGACATTTATTCAGTGAGGACTCTAATAACACAGTTTCCAGTTTTACTTTGAAATAAAGAACAAACCAGGGAATGGATTGTGGAATTTATAAATACTGATCCAGGTTTCATCCAGAAAATTTTAGCTTCACCAGTTGTGCATGTCAAAATATATACAACATTGAAATTAATAGCTGCAAGATGACACAGTCTTAAGACAGATTTGATTAGGGAAGGAGCCATGGAGCCAGTTTAACCAGCTAGCTGGAGAATTCTTCTCCATGGGATTTCCTGTACCATCACTCCAAGAAAATTCGCAGCACAAGGGACTATCAGGAGGAATGAGAAATATCTTAGCATTTGGTTGTCTAAAGATCGCAGAAGGCTGATGCAGCATAGAGAAGGCCAGAGAACAATCTATAATCCAGAAAACAGGAAAAAAAAGCTTAAATATTATCTAACAAATTATGCCACATGTCAGTCAGATATAAACAAGGATTTTGCTGGGTTCAACCCTTAATTTAATTACTTTATGTTATATCCTGTGTCACAAGCCTATCACAAACTCAGAAATGCAAGAACTGTTAGGGTTCACTTTGACAGATGTTAAGCTCTGTCTGAAGCTGATACTAGTGTTGAGAAAGATGCTGTTTCTATTTTTTGCTTTATAAGAAACCCTAGAAAGTTACATTAATTTAGTCTGACGCCTGGTGAGAATCCCCTAGTTACCCCAAGTGGCAATATTATGGGCTTTTACAGTAGTCATTTGTAGTCAGGACTAGCACTTTCAGCCTTGTCTGGAATGATTCATATACCATTGTCTAGATTAACACTGGGATTTTTCACTTTGTTGACTTGCAGTTGTGCAATAACGGATACAAACCAGTGAAGAAACTGGTTCCCTCCTTTGGCAATGACAGTAGGTGGCATTTGTGTCTTAGAAGAAAGTTTTGCAAGTGCTTTCTCATAAATATTTCATTTTATCATTCTATTCACATGCTGAATGTGTCCCATTTGGAAGAAGTCACTGCCAATCATAAGTTTCCCAGTGGAGTTACAGCAAGCTGGAGCCTCCTTCCATAGGACCTCTATCACCGCAGCAGTTCTGTATCCACCACACACAGATATTTTTAATGGAAATGAGTTGTTGGAAAACTTCACTGCATACCATTTCCTCTCAAATGATACAGTCAGAAAAATCTACACAAAAGGAGGTTGCATTAATCATGTGAGAATGAGACATGAGACCCAACTTATGGTTCTCTTATCTGCAGGGTTGGTTTAATCCTGCATCAGTTGGTCTGACCCCCACAAACCTGTACTGTGCTAGGAAACTTCATATTGAAAGTGCATGAGATATGTTTAAGGTCTCTTCCTACTCCCCTAAGTTAAGCAATCCTCTAAAACACAGGGTTCATAATTTGCCCCAATGAGCTGTAATTAGCATTTTATTTTCAACCTGAATTCAAAATTCTCAGGATTAAGAATTCCTACTAGGCCTTCATTCCAATTAAACTAATATTGCTGTCTTCAGTGGAGTCATCTGCAGTATGAGTACAAATAAAACGGAAGTTTTCCAACCCCATTCATGAAATTTAGTGCATGTGTTGTATTTCACACATTTAATGTGAGCACCCCAAATGTCGCCATAAAGGTAAACATGCCAGTTTTAAATATCAGGCACAGCATGCAGCTGCAATATGTGACAATAAAATCTGGCATTATAAATGGAAAAAGACATGCAGAGGTGAAACATAACTGTGATTTTCCACTTCAAACAGATGAAAACTAGGAATGTTCCGCATCAAAATGCAAGTTTTGCAATACCTCTCATATTCATAGAGCAAATGATTTGCAAAGACAGAACATTATTTTAAATATATCTATGTGCTACTTCAAACAGATTAAACTCCCTAATTTAATGGGAGAATTTCCCAGCACCTAGATTCTAGGCTACTTTTTTAGCAGTTTCCAATTGTTTATAGTTTTCTTTCACTTCTTAACTTGAAGGTTACACTAAGGGCACCGCAAACAAGTATTCTTGACATCGGATGGGCCAAAACTCATTGAAGCTTCTTTGGTATCAAGGAACTACAAAGTAACTGACAAAAGAAGAAAATACTTTTAGAGCTGAAGGAATTTTACATCAGGAAGATGAAAACAAGGATTAATAGATTTGAATGAATGATCTTTTGTTTGTATGAGAAAAAGAAAGTAAGCTTATGACACTGCATACCTAAGATGGGAAGTGACTGACTGTGGTATAAGACAATAAATATCCATCTTTATATACTGCATGCAAAGCAGAAAGACAAATGCAGAGTAGGCAAGAAAAGACATCAGCTGATTCATATTTATACTATGAAGTGCTACTACAGTAAGACATGGGCAAATTTTTAACACCTTACTCATACTGAATAGTCACTTTACAAATGATAATTATAAATGTGGTCTTACATTAAATGGACTACTTGTGAAACAAAACATAAATTAAATGCAATAAAGACAACAGAAGCTAAATCCACATAGCTTTAAATCATTTATCAGATGAAAGCAGCCTATATGCAATCTAAAAAGAGGTAACACTATGTTTGTGACAATGACTTTAAAAAAATTGAAAGTATATGTGTATTTTTCATGTTAGAATGTGTCTATCAGTTATGTTATGATGCTCCACTGGAACACTAAATTACACAGAGAGGAAACAACAAGAGAGCTCACACACTTTTATTCTGCAATCAGATGTAGTTTTAGTAACAAGAGCATGGCCACAAGCATATTTTGAAGTAGTCTGTTTTTTAAAAATATTAAAATCTTATGAAAGATTATCGGGGGTTTCATTATAAATGTTAAAAATGAATTTACTGGTTCAATCTCATTAGAAATTTTTCAACCATAAATTTCCCTTCAAAATCACAAAACTGTTACTGATTGAAGACTCTAAGGAGAAAGCAAATAGCTCTTCAAATTATACCTGCAAAAACCCAGTTAGTATTTCTTGTATTTCCAATGTCACCTTGGAAAAAAACAGTAAAGAATAGTATCTAGCAACCCAGTGCTTTATTAGGTAAGTAACAAAATGTAAGTGCTTACTAAGAACTTGAACTTGTGGATATATAGAACTTAATCAAGTGTAAGACATCTGCCTTGCATTGCATCTGAACTGCAATTAAGTATACACTTCAATATTCAGAAATTCTTAGAGTGACTATTATCAACATTATACATCTGCTGTATACAATAAAAACCCCAAAAGCCTCATTCACTAGAGAACAAGAAAATGAGCGTATACTGTAATATATATAACAGTATATATAAAACTAGTCCATCCCTTGACAGTACAAATTTACAGTATTAAAGGATTCAGTAGAATAACCACTTTAGTTAGTAAATCCTACATTTCATCTATTATACTCCACAGAATACTCAACGTCACACATGATGTGAGTAAGACCACAAATCTCAGCACTGTAAATCTCTTTGGACTGGACATCTTCCTATACTTTCTTCCTAACATAGCAAACTAAATGGAAAATAACAAGAAATCAATCATACATTTCCCCCTTATGCACGTTTTCCTTTAGCTGGTGGCTTTTGTTGTAACACAGTAAAAGCTACCAAGACCAAATTTGAAGAGGAAGCTCTGCGTATGTTTTCAGAATAGAGGCATGTGTGACAAATTGCTATGATTTCAGTCCTTCCTTCTAACTGTCAGTTTAAAAAGTACTTTCATCTCAGATACAAAGATTACCTAAACCCCACCATATCACTCTATATGAAACACAATTATAAAGCAGAGACAAATTGATTACTGAAGGTCACCGACTGAATCGTTGGTTGAGATGCAAATTCTGTGTTGTGTTTCTAGTTCTCTTTTCGAAGGGATTAATTTAAATATCTGGGAATTCCAAAGGAGTACTTCCACTGCTTTATACGTAAGCATCCACGGCAACTGGTAAAGTGTCTTGGTGAATTGTAATCTTACTTCTAGCTGCTTTTTTTGAAAACAGATTGAAACAAACAAAATCCCAGAAAAAAACAGGTACAGACACAACCGCAAACACTAGAAAAGGTAAATTCTTGGTTGCACTGTGAATCCAGCTCATATTTAATTTATAAAGTGATTAATCCTCTAAATAGAATGATTTCTACTGACATGTAGCAGGAGACAATCCACAAAGCCGTTCTCTTTCACACACACTCTCATGCATTTTTACATCAAAGCCAGACCAGAAGTTTGATTAGATTCAAAACTTAAACCCCAAACTAGCACAGCTAATAATCCAATCTAATCTGAACAACACAAGCCATTCAGTGATTCTTGTGTCAAACCCATAATTCTGGTTGAACCACAGATCAAATTTCATCAACAGAAAGCCATCCTACTCCTACCTAAGGCATCCAAAGATATAATTAGCCTCACTGAGAAAAACGTGGTTTTTTTTCAGCCCAAGTCTGTTCAGATTTAGATTCTAACCTTGAGATCTGGTTTTGTCATTGCCTGATGAGTAACAAAATCATACAGAAAATACTCACAGTAAGGAGATAAAGCTATATCTCGTATCATTTAACTACCTGTGCTCCCTCTTGATTACACTAATACAAAAAACCTACCAATAAAAAGTTTAATACTTCATGGCTTATGGTATACTTCTGTACTGCCTGATACCAGTGAGTCACAGGGAGTAAAACATTAAATGTATTTGATGGTTTTTTCAAAGATATGTTATAGACAAAGAAAGCTTAAAGTGCCCTAAGGCTCAATACAAGGGCATTTTAAAAAGTACTTTATAGATATACCAAAAAATGCTTTCACTTCCACATTTAGACGTTCCCCTTTGCGCTGTTGTATTTCATATAGAAAAATCTTTCATAGAGCACTTACTTTTTTGTCTTCATTGTATTTATGGAAAATTTCCTGTGCTCTTTCTTCACCACCATCCGTAAACAACATAATAATCTTATTGCAGTTAGCTCTAGAGACACTGTGCTGTAGAAGATAGAAACAGAAGGGGGGGTTATTTCAGGCTATAAGGTATAACAACTGTTATGTTTGATGGCTTTCAGATCAACAAGCTTACTGCTTTTACATGGCAATGGCAAAACTTACAAAGTCTTATGATTTCACTCAATACCTCGTTCTGAATGAAAAATAAAATAAACCCCCCAAACCCCCATTTTTCTGTTTAATAAGACTTAAATATGACTCATTTCAGACCTGGCCCAACAAAGAAGAATGTGAGTCTGGAGGTTCCTCTCACTTCCACCAACACAAGGAAAGCTCTTTAGCTCATACCCATCGCATTGACCCCACAGCATTCTTTTACAGATATTCTGCACAAGACTTGTACAGTGAGGGTATCTAAACATTTTTACTCTTCTCTTTTCTCATCCTTCCTTTTTTTCTTTTTCTTACTGTCCTTGTGGAAATTATGGAGCAGTGACATTCTAATGAATTATTGAATATGGGTTTTTTTGGCTGCTGGACTCCTGCTCACAGAATCTACCAATCTCACTGACCATGTAATTGAAAAGTCTGATTATTTAGGAATCCTATATAGGTGCATCTAAATACTTTACCTTATAAAATTAGAATTTTTTTGCATTTGCTATTTTTGTCACATTTCTTTAAAATAAGCTCCATCTTCCACTTATTTAATTCTTTCCTGATTTTGTTTGTTTATATATATATTATATATATAAACAATGTGGTGAACTGTGATAATGTATATTAATACATTGAAATGAATAACATTTAAGAAAGTATCTTAGAATCAGATTTACAAAATATGTTGTAGCCAACATGTGGCTGCCTAAATTATTAAGATCTCTGCACCACTGCTTCTCTAATGAGATTGCAACTCTGAGGTGAAGAACTAAGCATGTTCCATTGTTTCTGGAGAGCAAGCCTGGAAGAGAGGGTTGAGAAGAAGCCCCTCTGATTCCTAAGCCAGCAGTCAAAGTAACAAGCAAAGACACTGAGAAAAACGCAGTGTGTTGTGCAAAGGAATAAAAAGATTGTTCCACAGATTATAAAGATGAATACGAATTTTGGCTTCTTATGAAGGGCGCCAAAGGCTTCTCTTTTGGCATTCATCTTCTTCCCCTATTCCTTAAAAGTTAAGAATCTAGTCTGAGCAAATTGTTCATTAATTTCCCAGCGAACATTCCTTGTCCTCTGTGTTGCATACAAATGGCCCTAGACGGCCAGATCTTAGTACTTCTGAGTAGTTAGATACAACAGAGTAAAATCTTTAGAGTTTCAGTAAAATAAATTCTAATTCCCTTTCCACAAGCCTGAATTTGGCTATATGAAATTACTACAGACTCAGGAAAATAAATAGAAGAGTCATCCTTACAAAGTGCCAAGTTTCCCCGTGCTTTAGTCTTTGTGGCTAGATAGTGACTAACTTTCACCTGGCTGGTCAAAGTGAGATGATCCCACTCTCATTAGCCACTTTTCATCCTACTCTCTGATCTGATTCCTTGTTCTTCTGTAATGAAGAAACCAAAACACCAAAGCCAGACCTCAGACATTAGCCAATATTCCTAAATACTGTATCTCCATGGTTCTACAATGATGCAGAAAGCTGAACTGCAAAAAAATGCATTTGCCATCACTCTATCGATATATGAATAATTATTCCTCACAGTGTGATTTGTATTAGTAGTTCAATATTCAGTAAATAACTACTTATTTAATAATTTGAAAAGAACAAGTCTAAAGATTTTCTTACATGTAACAACACATAGAAAGATGCTTGAAACCCATACATTCTCTCCAATCTCATCAGCACACTGTTTCATTTGCAATTAACTAATTTATGACCATTTTTTCCTTGTAAAAATGTAACCTACAAAATGCTGCTTTCCTTGCAGTCTTTTCAATATTAAAAAAGTAATAAAAGTAGAGCTAGACACTTCATAAACTCACCTACATTTACAGTAATTTAATATACAGGGCAAAATAAAGCTGGGGGAAACTAAAGAGATGACAAGGAAGGGGACCAAAGCCTGTTCATTTTATAAAACTTTCCTACTGATTCTGAAATTGAAATAATGGGCAATGTAAACTTCACATAGTATTTTTCTTAAAGATCTAAATCAGGATTTTTCTAGTGGCTTACTTAGCATATGCTTATACAGTATCAGAAAAAGGCAGTTTTCTCATCTGCTAGTACTTACAGAACGTCATTTACATACTCTACACTAAAGTCAAGCTTAGACACTAAAGTCATGCAATGGAAAATAACTCCAGAAGTTTAGCCTCCAAACAATATTGGAAATCTGAATATGAATAAGCTCAAATCATATATTTTCCCACCATTAAATCTTTCCATTCCCATGAATGAACTTAAAGTGTCAGTCTCTTACAAAAGATCAAAAGGAACGCAGAATTGCCTTTACAACACATCTTTCCTGCATGCTTCCAGCCAGTTGTACAAAGATGGAGAGATACTGGCTCAGGGCGTGATTATGAGCGATTTTGCAAAGTTGATGGAATAATTTCATTATTTTTCTTCTTAGCCTCAGCAGTCCAATGGATGGCTTTGCTTCCCATCACAGACCACAGCTGAAGAGCAATGTGTTGCTCATACAGCAGCTTCTCTGGGAAAAAAACCTGCCTTTTTAGCTGAAACCACAGAAAAACACAAGTTGGAACTAAGGGTGTGTATTCCTTTTTAGCTCTCCTTTGCACTTGATAAGGGCCTTTTGTTTTATTCCCCAAACAAACACAACATGATACATTTTGTACTGTGCCTAAAACTGCTTTTGGTTTAGACAAGATTCAAATCCCCAAAATTAACTCCTTCCGTGGCTTGTCAGGATTATACTTCATGGCGTGAGACTTTAGGAATGTATTTTTCTCATGATGAGACTCATGCCACTGAGGAAGGAAAGGTAAACAAAATCAAAAATCAACTACACAAGCAGAGATGATTTCGAGACAATTTTTTGACAAATCATAGTTATTATGGTACGGAGGAAAAGAACCTTGAATAGCTGAAGCTGAGGTTTTATTATTTTCAAAGAAACAGCAAGTCAATATAACAATAATGGGAAAATAGTGCATAAAAATGATGGAATCTAGAATATTGATAACTGCTTGAATTAGTATGTTGAAAAAAACTGAAGTGCCTATTTCCATCTGGCAACATAACAGACAGTAATTTTCCCATAGCGCAAGCGAAATATTACTTCGCTATATGGGAAAATTGTTTGAAATAACTGTCATCCAGAAACAATACCCACAAACTTATCATCAAAATTGAAGCTGTTAAAAAATACTCAATTTCCATGGACCTTAAAGCAACTGGACTGTTTGAATTCAAAAATACACAACTGGAAACTATCCCAAAGCATACATTTTTTATTATTTGTTTAAGCCTGTATTATATCATCCTGTTGTATTGTCTTGTCACCAGAATCTAACACTAACTCCATCATCAGCCTTTACTCCTCCTGCCAAATAGATTTGTCAATATCTGGAGAAGATGATAATATTACTATAGCTAACTTAGTGCAATCTCTTAATTTCCCTTGATATACAGACCCACAATGTCCAGCCACAATGTATAGGCTCAAAGAGATAATGGAAGGCTAATTGTAACTCTGCCTCCAGTCAAGAAGGACAGTCCCACTATGAGACTGATCTACAATTATTTTTATCAGCAATATTTTTAGTCCTAGAAACAAGTCTACTTTAAGGCTTCCCTTGTGTTCATGTCTTTTTAATACTGCCTGTACACAAAGTACATGTATAGCACTGCACCAAATGTAATACAGAATGTTAATCAACTATAAATGTTATAAGGAACGTACTTGGCAAAATTTCTTGTGTCTTCCTGGCTCCCCCTGAAGGAGATGGCAAGAGATGTAAAAAAAAAGGGGAAACGCCCTTAAACCCAGTCAGAAAAAGTCTATCAGCCTTTAACATTCTGTTTGCAGTTTTATATAACCATCAGCAGAGGGCAGCCAATGATTTCCCCACCAAACGCCTCTATTATAACGTACACAGTAATCAACCGAGAAAATACCCTTGAAAACATTGTATTTTATTTTCCTCCATCAAAATCTTACAAGATTAGAATTTTCTCAACCACCTCTAGCCCTAAGATGCATATATGCATAAAGGCCTAAGACCCAATAGCAGGGAAGTGCTCGGAAGTCCAGAATCTGGCAGATCCAGGAAAAGAATTAAACATTTGCACGCTGAGCGACATCACTGACACTTAAAAAAACGTAAAATAAAAATAATGTAATATATATATTTTTAAACTAGATCCTTAAGTGCTGTAAATTAGCATAGCTTTGTTTACACTAAAGCCAAGATCCAATATGGAGTCCTTATGAAGGTGAAGAGTAGGAAAAAAATTTTAAAGCAACTACCTAAAGTATTAAAAAATACTAATAAAACCCCAGCATTTGTGGTAAATTGGAAACATTTCTGCTGCTCAGAAAGGTAGTGCTTAGGTGCAAATTAGAATGTACAATGTAATTAAAACATGGAAATAATGCATTTAATTTTAAAGGAAATTATTTTTTTATACATGACAAAGAGAAATTTATTAGAATATTCTCAAGGGCCTAATATTCCTCTATTAACTAAGTCATTTGCTCCTCTCTGTCCTGCTCAAGCCATGGTCAACTATTTATGACTTTTAATAAGTATAAATCTGTAAGTTAACTAAGCATTGCTGGGAGATACTATGGTAAATTTGAAATAATAACACGGTAACATGGAGCCTTCCCTTTTAATATTACCTGCAAATCAACCACTACCACAGCTATGTGCCAGCTGAGAATCACATGGTAAATGAACAACCAGCTGAATGAAATAAAAACAGTGATGATCATTGAAAACCAAATTTATTCCCAAATCTTTGTAACCTGCTGAGCGATCTGCAAAGAAAAAGACATATGCTTGAAATAAATTTACTTGCAAAATAGAAGTTTGCACTTCTATCACTTAGTTAAACAATGGAGGAGAGTGCAGTGGCCATCTGAACACTCAGGTTCTCCATCACTTTACAGGAGAAAGAGACAACTTTCATACTTACATTTAGCAGCTGTTCAAATGCATAGCTAAAGCCTTTTTTGTAATCAGTGATTCCTTTAGCAGAGATTTTATAGACAGCTTCTTTCAGCTTCTTCTTGTTCCTCACATTAGCTTGGACAAGATGATTAAAACAACTGACATTCTGAGCGTTATTGTTAAACTGCAAAATAAAGAAAATAGTATTAAAGACAGTTAAATCTGCTTTCTAGGTACGGGAGTAGTAAAGGATAATCTTTTCTTGACCCATCAGATAAAGATGTCATCTAGATTTTCATTTCCACCATTCTATGATTCTATGACATATCTTACATAGACAAAGGAAGCACTTGAGAGTATAGCTGTAAATAGGGAGATATTATGAATGATAACTTGTGTATTGAGAACACATATATTTGTGCTTGTTTATCCACATGTATAAAGACTACTGCCTGAAACATTCATTTGTATAAGATTCTGATACTATTTAAAAACATGCATCTATTTTTTTTAACATGCAAAGTGCCTGCACAAATATAAATCAATTGATGATCACTTTAAAATTTATCTGTGTATAAATATACATTCATACATGTATGAGTACAAAATATATATATATCTCCCGGTAGAGAAAAAGAGAGAGTGATGCAGAAATCCATCTCACTTTTTAGCTGCCTCTGTACCTAAGGTCAGAGATCAGACTTAATGCTGCAGCATGTATAATTCTAACCGTAGTTTTGAATGAAAGTGTGTATTACTGCACATAATCTGACCTCGTGATTTTTATTTAAGATACTCTTCAGTAATATTACTAAAACTATTGTCTTGGCAAATTTTTAAACTGTTTTATCAATCCAGATTTTTTGTATAAGCTTTTTTCCTCACTGGCAAATAAAATGGCCAAGAACCCTGCAAAATTCCATCTCAGTAAAGGTACTAAAATCCAGACATCCTAATTTGCATTTTATCTGAAAATAGATTATTATGGGTCTTCATTGAAAGCAAATGTAAATGGAATTTTAGGTTGTAAACCTGGGGCAAAGCCTTAAAATAACTTAGAAATCAGGCTTGTTGACTTAAGTCTCAATACTGCTAACTAGTTCGATAGCACTGTACAGAAGATAAGGTAAATAAAGGTCACAGATTTCAGTAATTGCTCAGACTACTTACATGTCTAAAATAAATCACTAAGTATCAGGCACAAAGTACAAAGAACTGCTATCAGCAGCAAATATCAACTTGCATTGCAATCATGGGACAATTACAATGAACAGAACTTAAAAGAATGAAGGGATTGATAATATCAAACCATTTTTTATTAATGCGTAATAATTCAATTCCAGTTAATAAGATGCTTAGGAAGAACAGACTTTTCCATGTTCTGGAATCAGATGCATACAGATGTATGCTTCTTGGGACCAACCAAAGAAATTTTTATCAAACATCCACTTTAATCAATGAAACTTCTGCTATTGAAGGAGCAAGTGCATAACTGCAAATATTGTACAGCTTATGGCAGAGATGACTGACAAAAAACTCCATCATCCTCAGCAGAAGGCTTAGCCTCATCTATACTGTGACTGTCTGGGTTTTGGCTGTAAGTGAGCAAATCCAGGCAGATTATGAGTGTATTTGCTCTGCTGGATTTTTACTTATGAGTTCCACATGTAATTTCTTCCTCCTGCAAAAATGATGTGTCAAAGTGCCCCATGAATTAGAGACTTTAAAGCATATATTTGCCTGCCTCATCTTCTAGTATCATTATTGTGCCACAACCCACTCCTGCATATATATATATAGAGAGAGAGAGCGTAAAAAAGAAAACCCATTATTTCAATTTTAAACATTAAGTAGTTCACAACTAAACCTTGTCATCTTCATACTGTATTGATTTTTCTAGGAAGCTTATTTTTTTGCCCATTCCACATGAGTTAATACTCCCTTTTGGTGAGATATAGGTATTTTTATGCAATAGTTGTTTTTCACATTAGATAAAAAATTGTATTAATTCTTGCTAGGCAGAATATACTATGAGAACACCCAAATAAGAATCTTCATATATCTTTCTAATTAATAAAGACAGTTATTATTCTGTCCTAGTTTCATAGCTGTGGTCCCAGGTGATTAAGAGTTGTGGGAGCAAGTTATTCTCAAATGACTTTATGCAAATTTTTCTGTAAAAAATTTTTCTTTATGTAAATTTTCCCTTTTTCTATCAATATGCAGTTTCCCATGTGTCATAAGGGGTCAACTTTTTCCAAAGTCATACAAAAGAATGAACAAGTGCTTTAACTTTGAAAAATTAAACGTTATATTTGACAAGCGTTCTACAGAAGAGTCAGGCATATTGAATAATGTGACTAAAGTTCCTTATTTTTTTTAATATTCTATTTATCAGGGCTTTAATTTTCCTAACACTACAACTATAACTATTGAACCGTATAACTTATTTATAATAGCAAAGTATGGAAACAGGATGAGATAATGAATATGAAAGATATTTTCCAGTTCTCCCAGTATGCAAACTTCAGTGCAAACTTCACCTTAAAAATAAATGGGCACATGGAACTGGATTACACATAAACAACTTTTCAACTTGAATATTCCTTTAATTTACACTATAGTCCCCAGAAAGCAATATTTTCGCAGGAACTGCTTTGATTAAAATATAAAACCTCCAGCTGAATCCTAATATTAGATGCACCATCCCTGGAAACATTTCAGGCCAGGCTGGATGTGGCCCTGGGCAACCCAATTTAGATGAAGATGTCCCTGCTTATTGCAGGGGTTTGGACTGTATGACCTTTTATGGCCCCTTCCAGTCCAAACTATTCTATGATTCTATTATTTCCATTGCATGATTTTAAATCCATTATCTTTTAGAAAAGTTCTTTCCCCAGACTCAAACAAATTAGTCATTCATTTATTCCATTTCCCCTCAATTTCATGTGATGATTTTTATTTGCTGTACTTAAGCAGCCTCTTTAAGTTTGTTTCAGTTTTTAAGCAAAACCATAAAATCATACAACTGTAATCCATTCACTTTGATGCCAAACACTGACACACTTAACAGTGCTTCTTAGAGAAGTTTTGTACAGAAGTAACCAACGGATCCCAGATGAGTACAAGGTACATTAAGCCTGTGGGAATGCAAACAGTATTGTGCTGTGGAATTATTTCAGCTTGTCTTTGCCTAATTTTATGGCTTTCTGCAAACTACTGATGTAAAGTAATTTTAAAAAGACTGGGTATACAAATTAGTTTTAATGGTGAGATGGGATGAAAGTAAAGATCTTATATCTGGGAAAAAGAAGAAAAACACTATCTGGTAAGTAGCTTTGCTCTACAGAAGCCAATTTCACCAGAAAAGTATAGAGTGAAAACACTGCTCTGCTTCACCAATGACATGATATGCAAATTATTTAATGATCTAATATAAAAGTAACTATAAATTCAATCTTATGGTAAGTTAAGCTCAATCTTATGGCCAGTATATGCCTTGTCTTGGGCTATAGCAAATCATGGTTTAGTTGCTCAAGTGAAAATTTAGTGACAAGTGAAAATTTCTCCCTGAAATGCCACTAACATTAAACTGCAACTCTGAATTGCTTGCTAGCAGTCCTACAAATGTATCACGATAATTATGTCTATGAAGGTCAAGTATCTAGCATATGTATCAGCAATTATGGGTATAAAAATGACGTTTTAAAAATTGACAGGAATACTGGCTCAAACTGCCTAAACAGTTAACAACTGTACTGCATTACACTTACACATGATGTAAACTGAACGAGGTGTAAAGATGAAAACATCGGCATCTGTAGATTGACAAATACTGATGGAAAATGAAGGACAGAAATAACACATTTGTAGAATGGGGAATTACATCAACCAAAGTCTGAAAATGCTGTGATTTAATTAAGAAAATATATGAGCCAGCAGTTTTCAATACATCAGTCAGCGTTAATAATAATGCCAGTCAACAAAGCAGATGAGAAGAGATTTTGATTAGATAAAGGAATCAGTAGATGGAACAATAATTCTCCAAAATGAACATTTCCCTGTTTTTTAGGAGGTGAAGGCAAGTCTGAAGGTTGAAATGTGACTGATAAAAATGCTCAAGACAGAGGAACAAGATTCAGAGCTACATTTAATAAATTTGAGCTCCAGTAAAATACTGAAGTAACTGAAGAATACCAAGTGCAAAAGACTACAGATCTTTGTTAAAACTGCCTTTTCATAGTTTTTTAATATATAAGCATTTTGTTCTTTAGCCAGGTAACTATGTGACAAATACAAGGACCAATCACAACTTTGAATTAGCCAAATTGAGACAGCTTTCAGTTACACTCATCTGAAATATAATAGTGATAGTGGCATCGTGTTTCACACGTTAAGATACCAAAAGCCAAAATACCTGCAATAAGTCTTTTAACGATTACTGGTCACATTACCTGTCTCCTAAGAACAATAATAATGCTCATTTAAGTTTGGATGATTACTTGGAAAATCAGTTGACAATACACTGAATCATTTAATATTTAACTGAAGAAAGAACATATAAGATTCCAAAAGCCAATTGCCGCTTCAGGAGTTTCATGTTCTTACAAAATCAAATCCTATCAAAGGTGTAACATTAAAGTAATTCAAATCCATACTTTATTGAATAAAAAACTCCCCATGCAGCTATATGAAATATGTCAGTTGGGCATTTATCAAACTGGCATTTCCCCCTAATTATGCAGTAAAGATAAATATATGTCACAAAAAATGCTATTGTGGTAGAAAGAACATAAATGGAATTTGCATATCATGCCATGGGCTCTGTGAATCACTTACTTGCAAAACAACAGATGACATTTGGAGGCAAACCATTCAGTTGTTGAAATCTAAAGCCACCCGATACAGTATATCACCGCCAGTGACAGCTTCTACTTCTTCAACTACGATAAAAGCTTATTATCTATCTCAGCTATAATAAGGGGTTTGCAATAAAACACTTGGAAATCATGGAAAACAGGATAACCTTAGCTTTTTCTTTTTAAGTATCATATAGTATTAATATAGTTAAATTTGACTTATAATTGTAAAGAAAGGCATGGGATCTAGACTTATTTTTCACTAGATTATTCCTCACTACCTGATTTATTTAGGCCTTTTTGCAGTCTCTGCCTTTGAGATCTCCCAGAATGATCTCCAGGTGGGAGGAAATTAAGACCTTCTATTCACAGGTTTGGGTAGGAATACCCAAGCCTATTACTGGGGCAGAGAAAGTGTTAAAGAAATTCATCTAGTAGACCTCAAACCACCAGTTTAACCACATATGGCACAACTCAATTCAACTCAACATGACACTAAACAAAGGGGTTTGAGTTTACTGCTGTGTGTGACTTGTCATTCTGAAGAAGTTCAAAAAGAGAAATAGTAATTTGACAGTCTTACAAGGACTTTGCCCTCTGCTTCAGAGAAGGATCAGCTTGCAAAAACAGTGGAAAATTATGCAAAACTGCAGTGAAGTATCTAAATGCTAGAGACTTTCCCCCTCCCTTAGGTAGTTCCACTGAGCTGTGGGCTCCTCCAGACACATGGAACTCTGCAATCTGTAACACAAAAGTTAAAACTGTTGAACCAGTGAAGGGTTGTCATTCTGAAACCTTCTGATTCCAGAATAGTTACTTTTGTATTGCTAAAAGCTTCCTCTTTTCCAGAGTCTCAACCTGGAAATCCTTCATTAACATTATTAAAACTCGTACCACAACACCAGGATATTAGAGCATTCAAGGGGAGTGACACAGGTGTTGATTTATTTCCTATATCTGTTCCAACTCTAAGCATTCTGTGGATATAATGATAAATAAAAAAAAAAATAATAATAACAACAGGCCATACAGACAGGTGTCTTCATTAAGAGGACATTATAAAACAAAACAAGAAGGGGGGAACCTCATGGAAAAGGCTAGAAAATTTAGAAAGGATCAGTATTAGAAATGGGATGTAAAGGGCCTGCATTTGGGTCAATATATTACCTGCTGAACAGATACGAACTCGCTTGTCTATGGGGAAATTTTTTATAGATCTGCCTTTTGCAGATACCAGCTGACCTGCCCTAGATGACGTGCTTTAGCAAGTAACACATAGTATATAACTCCCAGGGACATCCACACTTTAGCACCATAGACATTTTGAAACACCACTGATTTCCTCAGATTCCTTGTGAAATAGTGCAGAACTGTTCCTATGTTATTGGTGAGAAAAATGAAGCAACAGGGAAGAAAACAAGTAAATCTAATGAAAAGGCATGACCAGAAGCTTTATTCTCAATTCCCTACTACTACAGCACCAGAATATGTGTTTTCCCTTTCTGCAGCCAACTCCAAGTCCTCAAATTTGCACCTTAACTTGACATTAATTATTTTGCAACATACCATTAACACCACAAGGTCAAATATGGCACAAATTCTTACAGCATGAATTCTCATAAAACAGTTTACCACTTAAACTTCTTCAAAATATACAGAAAGCTAATGTAATTCATTCTGAAGACTACAGCACTGCGGGGGAAAAATCTCTGGTTTCACAGGCAATGCATAGATCGATGAGGGTTTCAAATTCTCTTCTGTATGTCCATCTATCCCTCTCTATATATCTAAATATATTTCCATCTCCTGAGAGGTATAAGGGATAGAAATCTGAAATCCAACATCAGTCATTCTTTTGGCAAGTGTAGGAAGTTATTTAAATACAAATACACCTTTCAATTGATTCTGCTCCTTTTATAAAAGGAAACCCAAAGCATTCCCTTCATTTCACTATCTTAGAATTCACATATATATAATGCTGGTAAAACAAGCAGGGACTGAAACCAGCAGCATAAAATAAACATAAATAAAGAGTAACACCTTGAGGCATTCTAGTGGGAGGTGTCACTGCCCATGGCAGGGGGGTTGGATCTGGATGATCTCACGGTCTTTTCCAACCCAAACGATTCTGATTCTATGAGTCTATGATTAATTTATCTTGATCAGAAAGTGCTTGTTACTGTTTCTGACAACCAAGATCTTTTTTTTCTGCTGTACCCGATATCTTCATACATATGTGTGCATATATATTTATATAAAAATATGTTTTTGTAGAGATATGTGCTTAATACTTTGTATGGCGTGCTCAAGAAAGCTGACTTCAGTCAACATTTAGCAAAGTCTATCTCAACAAAGCACTAACCTACTGAGGAAAACCAAAATTCTCAAAAATAATAGCTATAAGTTTATGCAAATCCTCCGGAAAAGAAATTGAGGAAAGCAGCGCCGGCTCAACAATTTACTTTGAAAAGCACAAAATCTGCTGTAAATCATCTCATTACTGGAGAATGCAACAACATAGACAAATCAAAACCAATAAATCAATTAAACTTTTTAAAATAGTTCCACGTTTTAGTCACTAGGTGGCATGAAAACAACAAAGTTGAACTGGTCCTAGAAATTTATCTTGAAATGGGAAATTTTATACTTCTGGTGGAGGTTGTTGGCACTTTCTGTGACTGTTGTATAGTTCTCATTTCAACTAAACCAATAAAATGCTCTTGTGCGCAGAGTGAAGAAGCAGAAATATTGAAATCCAGACTTCTTCCTTATAGAAAAATTTGCACGTTAAACACAAAAGGTCCCAGCTCCATGAGGATGAAGATTTATTTTTTCCATACAAAGGATTCATATTACCAAAACAAGCATCTCAATTTCCACAGCTTTCCAAACTGTGTTTGCAATACTTATCATGGAAGAGCTGTGAACCAACTTCCAACCTAAATGTCTTTCTGCATCTCCAATATCTGTAAAAGAAATAATGTTCTGATAGAATATTGTTTAATATCAAATCTGTTTAAAAATTCAGATTTTCCTAACCATCATTACCTGCTGCCCCCTCTTCTTCACACATCCCATTTATTTTACTAACATCTACTGATTGAATGTAGAATGTTTAATCAGAATCTCCTGAAATTATACTTCTAAGCTAAAACCCAAAACCTAAAAACATCACTAAAAAACTACCCTTCCAAAACTTCCCGACACTAAATGAGACCCTGCCTTGAACTGCAGGCAAAATGTGTATCTTTAAACATTCATAAATATTTATCCTTTACAGAAAAATTACATAAACTTGAACAAAACAATAATTCATATACTTAAATTTGCTATAAAGACAAAACTTGTACATTTAAAATACCAAGATCTTTATGCCTGAATAAATCAGAAGCATCACCCTGGGAACACCGAATACTGAGAATAAAATAGTCAGCTTGCTGAAGACCTAATCAGATTCTACCGGTGCTGACTTTCAATCTTCTGAGGTTTGTTGCTTTGCTACTTCTACCTCATGGCTAAATCAGCTTAGTGACCCAGTTGTATCTACACGTATTAAATGAGCAATAGTGAAATAGATCTGATTTCACCAGGCTTTTGTCTTGTAGCTAAATCCAGCTTTGCTGTTTTATTTTCCTTTTTTTCCTGCTGCTTTAGGCTTGGTAATAGGATTTTAGGGTTAATCACAAGAATAACTGAACCTTAAATAAGGACAGTAAGAATCTGCATTTCAGCAGTGAGAAGATATTATAAATATTTATCAGGCCCCATTTAGAAAATAGAAAAAAAGCAATTTGTAAAATTTTATTCCCATGTAGATCTCAGTACCCAGAAAATCTGAGGCAGCTCAAGCAATAAAGGTTTCTTATATGACATGCCAAAAAAATAATACATGGTATTAAAGTTCAGCATTCACATCTTGATATAGAATAACTGTTTTCTCCTATCCTATGACTTACATACAAATAGTCTTCAGGTATATAGTACAACCGTATGTATAGACTGTAGAGAAAACATAAAAACCTTGCTCTAGTAGTCAGAATGAGCACACCTGCATTTCTTAAGTTGCATTGCAAATATATGATGAAATAAAATTAGGTTTATATGCCAATTTACACTATTGGTATTTCCCCAGATTTAAAATGTACCACTTTTCATTTTGAAATGTAAATGTATTAGAGTGTATTATAGATCAGAGGTATATCAGATTATAGATCAGCAGTGTTCAACAACAATAAAGCTGCTAGATCACAAAATATCTGCTGAAAAAAATAACGTGATATGGGAAAAATTTTCTCATGAGACCTCATTGGAGTATTGTGTACAGTTCTGGTGTCCTCAACATAAAAAGGACATGGAACTGTTGGAACAAGTCCGGAGGAGGGCCATGAGGATGATTAGGGGACTGAAGCACCTCCCGTATGAAGATAGGCTGAGAAAGTTGGGGCTGTTCAGCCTGGAGAAGAGAAGGCTGCGTGGAGACCTC
>WYDI02012199.1:0-37887 GCA_009867235.2 Psittacus erithacus
CCAGGATGTAACGGGCAGTTACCCGGAAGGGCTGGAGATTCTGCTGGGGTGGGGCTGGGTATCGGTCGGTGGTGAGCAGTTGTATTCTCTTCTCTTGTAATTTCCTTTATCATTATTATTATTGGTGGTAGCAGCAGTGGTTTGTTGTTATACCTTAGTTAATAGACTGTTCTTATCTCAATCTGTGGGAGTTGTATTCTTTTGATTGTCTTCCCCATCCCTCTGGGAGCTGAGGGAGGAAGGGGTGGGGGGGGCAGTGAGTGAGCTGCCTGGCAGGGCTTAAACCACGACAATAATCCACACTGCATTCCTTGCTCCAGCAGCCAGGAGCTGACTTGAATCTATCTGTCAAGGAATATGAGCCAAACAACCAGGTGCTTGAAAAAAATATGACTATGGAAATTCCCAGAGAAGTCACTGTTAAAAGCAATACACCTATGTGCTAAGTCATCCTACTCATTTCCCCACTACTGAAAGAAAGCTATTGTGAATTATTATAAAATAAATGTAAGCTTCAGCAAAGCCCTGCAAACGTTTCATTTGTAAAAAGTTCTTTTTGATAAAGAGACAGGTTCTCTTTCCAAAACAGCACCTGCAATTCCCCTTTACTGGAAAGGGAATTTATTGAAGAGTAAAGTCCACATTCCAAATAAGTTCCCCTTTGGAAACATCCAAACAACTTCCTGTTGAAAGTAAAAAAAAACCCCAAACAACAAAAAACACCACCACAAAAAAAACCAAAACAGAACCCAAACCTACCCCATGAACAGCCTCATGCTCTCCCTCAGCATTATCTGTAACCACATTGCCATGGGAACACGCTCCTGACTGACAGAGAAGCATGATATGGCTCCCCTTGTCCATGCTGCAAAGGAATGCACCAGTGCTGATTTACCCTACTTCAATTCTACTGTGTAGTAACATCCACAATTTTGAGTTACAAGTTGCTGGCATGCTTAAAGTTGTAAACCCAAGTTCAATTAGGAATACGTGCAACAAATTTTCCACCAAGACCACCTTAATTCCAGCAAGAATTATCAACAGAGACAGTTACCAAATTATTTTCAACAAATAGAACAACACGGAGTTTTGGGGTATTTATTTAATACAACTGCCAGGCTCTGAAGAAAACAGGCTTCTAGGGCCACTGCTGAGAAACTGGAACATGTCTGAAGTCCTGTGTTTAGAAAAGCCCTGAAGGCTTCTCAGTTTGCAACACAGAGTGCTTCAGCAGCTCAACTCAACTTAGGATTGGAAGGAACATTAGCAAGAACCCGACAACCCAAAGTTGCCTTAATAGTAGCACAGCTTCCCTGGCTTGGAGCAGAAAACCTCCCAGGTGTCTGCTGGTAGAATGGCAACCGCATTGCTATTTCCAGACTTAAACCAGAAGTACTCAACATCTGCTTTTTTTGTGTCTTTTTCCAGGCATCTTTTCTAAAGCCAGTTTCTCAGTGCAAGTAGTTCCTGCAAAAAAAAGTCAGTTCTTGCCTAACCCTTAGGGCACAGGAAAACTTGTATTTTGGACACTTTTTCTAATGAGGCAATTTATTTTTTTTTCTGTTGGAGTCCCTTATTTAAGACAGAAGTTCTAATTTTCTAAAGTCTCTAGGCACAAAACACTTCCTTTTTTTTAATCAAAGAAAGTGATTTAAATGAAAAAATTAAATCACAGAAGCTGAGAGAAACAAACAACAAAACACCACTCTTCAAAACAAAACTTGCACAGCAGTAGAGAGAGGCTTCCATGTTCAAATACCTACCAAGCATGGTGTAGAGGTTACTCAGGATGCGAGCTGGCTGCACTCTGAGTGGATGGATATCAGCAATGCTCTGAACATTGATTCCATGGTCTTGCAAGAGACTCTTAATTTGATTAGATTCAGCCAAAACAGTTACTGCATAAAAGAAAACAAATACGTTAGAAAGAACAAGCACGTGCCGAGGCCACAGTATCACTGACAAAGGCTGCTCCTGACAAAACGAGCTGGTTGTTTTACCAGAGCAGTACATGCCCCTGAAAAGCCTTTAAGTCCTGATCAGCTGGTGCTTGCCCTCTACTGAATTTTCTGGTTTTGGCTATTCCTGCACTAACCAAAGAAGCCACTCCCTGCAGCAGCCAAAAGACAGACGTAAGTCTGTCTGCCTCATCTCTGTGTACAGAGATCCTCCCCACTCACTGCTCTCTGGTTCCTCCAGAAAAGGGCTGCTCAGAAACTTAACTGACTTGTCTCCTACCAGTCCTGCTTCTTCTTGCAGTCCCTGCCTCTTCTAGAATTCACCAAGATTTTCCGTTTTGCTGCAAGATTCAGCTGCTGCTCTCCATCCCCTGACAGGTCTTAAAATTTCAACAAATATTTAAAAAATGAAACGTTTGTTAAAGCTGATCTTCCCTCTGGGAAAAGGCAGCCAGGCAAACAACCCCCTTCTCCTTCTCACAGTATCATCGAAACATCTACAACCAACGCAAAATGCACATTATTTTTAATCATGTCTGTCTTCTTTCCTGTACATAGAGACTTCACCATCACATGGTCCAATTCACACAGAACGTTCAGAAAACTCCCTCACCTTGCACCACAACATCAGGTTTAAGACCAGTGGAAAATCTCCTATTTAAGGGATCAACTTCACCTGCAGCAAGAAATCCCTAGAACAAATGCAAGAGAAAGAAAGAAACAAAAATTAAGTAAAAGGCTTCTGATTTTACCAGGACAGGACTTAATACCTGGTTTATCCAACTTGTCCACTAAGTAGTATATCCAATAAAAACAACAGCTGCAATACTTTTTGTAACAGCAAGAAAATGGTTATGACTGACATAATCTGCATGTTCAGATTTCTTGTTTTAGAGTTTCAGCAGATGACACCATTTCACCAGGCCAGTAATCTTTTTTTTTATACAGTGGTTCTTCTAACAAGGCCGTGGCTAACGTGGGACAACTCCGTAGGCACCTTATGCCACAGAGTAAGGCATAGACTAGTGGAGTATAAAGAAGTTCCAAATCCTAGCTATGGGGAAGCCAAGTCAGCCTGGGCATATTCCTGTAGCTTAACCATATTATTCATCTTGATTAGAAACAGACAATTGCATATCTATGTACAAGAAAAAAAGAAGCTTCTGAAAGCTCAGTCATCCTTCCACGGTTCATGTACATGTTTCTAATAGAAAACACATTGTCCTCTACCTGTCAACCAAACTGTTCTTAAAACCCAAGCCATCTTAAAACAAAATGACATACAAGCCCACCTACTGTACAATAAACGATTACCTCTGCTAGCAGGCAACTAAGGACATACAGCGATTGGCCCCAAAGATGAGGCAACTTTCCCACTGGGACACGATCCACCGAGTGAGGATTTTCATACTCCTCATCCACCTGAAAACAAATGCATAAGCAAGAAAAATTACCATAAATTTCTGAAGACAGTCAATTACATGGAAGTATTTAAAAACTATGGTCAATCTCCCATTATTACAGACATTGAGATTTCTTTGTTTTATTTTGAAGGTCGCACATTTTCTGGGACAAGAGCTATGCTTTTCGTACACCACCCCACACTTTGAAGCTGGAGGGCAAATGGGTATTCTCTGTGTAACCACAGCTTTGGTGTTAGCACTTCCCCTTTCTTCTCACCATGCCTCTGCTGCCCTCCCTCTAGGCAGCTTGTAGGTAATTGTGTGTCTACTTTCCAGCTCCTTGCAAGATGACCCTTGAACTTCACTGATGTCTACCTAGTTTCCTGAAGTAAAGATGCTTCCCAAAAAGGAAGGCTGTTCTACCTTTCCTGTGTTAGCAAGACTGGTCAATGGAAAACTTAAAAGTAGAATTTTCTAAATTTAGAAAAACTGCTTTGCTTCTGCAGTACACAGATCTACTGAGGGTGGAGGAAAAATCCTCCTTGGTAACATTGTTACAGTACCCACTTTAAAATTCATAAATGACAGGCAAAATCTATCCTCTTTATTTGGCATGTTCATCAGATCATCATCATCATAACAAAATTCACAAGGCGGCTGTGAACTCTTACATGGTTGTTCCCACTAGGAAGGCAATTCAGAGTTTCCATCTCAGACCTGTGAGCAAGACATCAGCTGTCAACACTCCTTGACCAAACTCAGACCAAGCCAGGGGGCTGAACACCCTTAGTGAGTGAGGGCTGAGAAGTCTGGAGTAGAGGAAGAAGTTGGCAGGGAGAGATACAAAGGCAAATAGCATGGAAGAGCACACAAGCTGATCTGAATTTCTCTGTTATAGTGGGAGAATCAGGTAAATAGTAATAGCAAGAAGTGGGGGGGGAAGAGGGTGGAATAAAATCAAACCAAACGAAAAAACCAAACAAGCCAAACAAAAAACCCAGCCTAAACCCTATTCCACCTCTCTGAAACCTGTTTCTCCCTCACATACAAGCTCCAGAAAAGAAAGAGCACAACCAATCAACAGACTAGATAGGCAGGACAATCTATGTTTTTTATTTCTTCTTTGCCCTTTAGTTCCTAAGTCAGCATTGGCACTTCTTAAATATTATGTCTTGCTATAAGGATTTAAAACTTTAGACGTGCTCTAATATTTCAACAGAGATACCCAACTACTTGGAATATTACGGTTTTGGAATATTATCTGGAATATTATTTGGAATATTATCTGTTACCATTTGGAAGACTAAAGTTTACCATTTGTCAGTGTGAGCTGTGAGAGATCTTTCAGTTTTTAAATGTACAGTAGTCTTTTTATTGCTGGTTCAGGTTTATCACCTGCAGGACAGCAACGAAACTGACACTCATCTTGATATCTACGGTTTGCATATTCAAGTGGATGCTGCATTTTCACAATACCTTTTCTGGAGGCACTGCATACAGTTCAGGCATTAGCACTATTCCATTCTTCTCTCTAATAAGTATTCCTTCCAGAGCCTCTCTATACTCTTGTACCTAAAAAATATTTTAAGAGAGAGTGAAAAATTACATTACAGTCAGCATAACCAGGACTGTAAAATTTTAGTACTTTCCAGCAGTATGTTTCTGCTGAAAGTTCATGGGAAAAAAAAAAGGAGGGGAGAGGGGGTGGGGGGGCGGAAATCACAACTTGCTGATGGAAGATCAGGGTTCAAATTCTCAGAGACTGTTCCAACATCTCAATATTCTCAGCCTCAGAAACATGAACATACATCTTTAGTCTATAACACACCACTGCAGTACAAACTCCTGACATAATCCTGTCAAGAAGTCACTGGAACAAATCCTACATGGAATCTGCAATGGATGACAATACAGTGACATAGATGTCAGGACTGCCAATATCCACAGAAGTGTAAGGTGTATAAATTATTAGCTTTCTGTCATGTACATTTGTCTACGATTTTCTGAATTCTGCTTCACAGGATTAGGAAATCAATTTAACTGATTTGCTGAAATATTTGCCCCAGGGAAAACTTAAAAGTTGATTTAAACTGTTTAAAACTATTGACATTAACTGAACAGAAAATCCTCTTCTTTTTTGTGAATATTACAGTGAGGAATACCAGACTAATGCAAAATAAAGAATATTTAATGTTCCTTTTACCAGATCACTTATTTTGTTCCATTTGTTAACCATTCCAAGCTTTTACCTACTGGGAAACTGTTTTCAAAAACTACCAGCACCTGCTTATTTCTGCTATCCCTTTCTGAGTGAAACACACAAAGGATACTGCCCTAGATAATCCAACTAAGTTCTAGAGACTGCTTTGTGAAGTCGTATTTTATTGACATGACTGAAGTTTCAGTAAACTTTCTGATCTTCCTCACAAAATAATGCCATTTTTCTCTCTCTACCGAACTATTTTCCTGAGTTCAGGAAAGCAATTTGCATTTCTAGTCTCAGTAAGCATTCAATTTTATTTACAACATCTGGTACATAAAGAAGGCTTCTGGGTCTGAAATTTGCTGTTTTGTTTCTGATGACACTTTATTTTTAAGGGGTTATGTTTAACAATCTGCACACTAGGTGATTTTAAAGATCACACTAATTTTTTACTTCTTTCAAGCCACCAATCTACAGAGTCCTGGTATGAATGCATTTAGTGCTGGCTATATGTCGCTCTTCAATTCACCAATATTCTCCAGGCACCACTATAAACTTTGGAAGGCTACAGTCACTTTAACTTCCCTGACCACTGGATGCTTGATACAGTAAAGGCATGAAGTAACTTAGCAAATTCATAAAAATGAAATGGCTTCTCATAATCCAACCACAAATCTCCCTGTACGTACAGAAGGACTAAAAGTACTGTGAATCTTGTTTTCAGCAGCCAAGCCACAGAGGTTGTGGGAAAAAGAAGGTGGTCTTATCCTGAAATAATTGGGAAAGAAGTACCAAGGCTGGAGGTAAGACAGAATCAGGCAAATAAATCTGTTCAGCCCAATTTTACCACACCAGCTAAAAGAGCCACTCAATCTGGCAGAGGCCCCAGTGTGCATGACATTGCAGTTGCTACAAATCACCAACTCCCCAGGAAGATAAGATTGGCTGACGACTACTCCTATCCTGCTGATGGGGTATCCAACTGATACCTAAAATAAACATGGAGCAAGCTACAAAATACCATGCGTAAATGTCTTTGCATTTCCACTGACTGTAATTTCTTCTTTCCTTACCTGAATTTTATCCTCATTGAATACTCCATCAATTAGGAAGTATGTCCAGAATACTGGCCACTCACATTCAATATTCTCAAAGAGCTTGAGCTCAGCAGGATCATAGTGCAGCCTGCTTGGATCCTAGAAATTCAATTATACTTGTTTAGTCGCAGTGCTAAATTAGTCACTCATATTCCAAACATAATAGCAGCCTATTTTATCCAAGTAATTACAACCAAGAAACCAATAAAACCACCAGAAATAGTTCCCATGCAGACTCTTGACTTTTTCACATTCAGTTTCAAACTCATTTAATTGTTCCCTAGACAAATCAACCCTTCCCTGTCTCACAATCTAGGTGTCACCAAATAATCTTGGCTCTGCCTCAGTTCAAAGATATTCTGGGACACTTCAGTCACCACTCCTGCTTAGGCCCCACAAGCATATCTAAGGGTTCATTTCTTACAGAATTAAGTTCTGTTATTAATAATTGTTTTTCAAACCCTTAGCCTCCTCAGGTATGTGTCATTTCTAGGGTGAGCACCTGGATTGTCTCCAAATCCAAAATCCAAATCCAAAGATGTCTTAACAGCAACACAGAACTTCACCCCTTCATGTAAATGACACAATAAATGTCTATAAGCAAGAAATAAAATTCTTCCTAATGCCTAACTGAAATACACATCAGAAGTACCTCTCTGGGTGTCTTGTAACCATCTCGGAGAAAGCGACAGCAGCCATAGCGGCCCTGTAAGGACAGACAAGGGTACACAAAACTTCACGTACTGTTCTTTCTCACAGACTAACATCAGCATAAAAGTATGTGCGGAGTTTTAAGTGTCACTTAGGGATTTTCCTTCCTCTTTTCCCCACACAGATGAACCAAGTCTGGTAACCCTTGTCTAATTAGGATTACTGGTTAAGAAAAGGAGGTTCTGCTTCTCTTTACCTTTGGAAAATAAAAATAAAGGAAATCCTTACCTGCAATTTGGATATGATTTCACTCTTGGTTACATTAACAAGGTTTAGATCCTCCACTGCAAAAGCTGGGTAAGAAATAATAGAGAGAAGGCCAGCATCTATTTCCTTTGATGTGGATGCCCTTGGCAACATGGAGTACAGAATAGACTGTGCAAAACAAGAACAAAAGAAAGGGATGTAACACGATTTACCTACTTCAAAAGACTATGGCAAGTACAAATGGAATAGACTATAGTATCTGCAAAGACAGAAAACTCATTGCATAATTATTTTTAACTGAGTCAGAACAAGAATCTTCATAACACTTACTCTCACATGATCTACTAGAAACAGGGTGAAAAGCATAGTCTGAAGTCATCCTTATTATATTAAGTTCTTGGTTCAGTTTATCAAGATTTCATTTAAAAACAGAAAGGAAAGACGTGTTGGGGTTTGCCCTAGCAAAGGAAAGAGAAGACTATTTTTTACCTGACAATGTTCTACTTCATCAGGAAGAACATGAATCACTGATTTGTGTCCTCCATGAGCTCCAAAAAGATCTAGTTCATCAATTGCTTCCAAAGCAGCCTTCAAAAAAACCCAAACAACAGCTAAAAATCATTAAATATCTTTTAAGCCAAGTATACACTCTAGCACCTGTGCTTATCCTCTGAAGGAAAATAAGATGGAAGTTTGCTCACAGACATTTTTTCATCTTCAAAGAGATGCTTGGCAATACTTTGGAAACAGTATTTCTGTCCTCCTGCTAGTAAGATACAGGGACGATGTGCTGGTGATCCTTCTTACAATTTAAAGGCAAAGCAAAACAATGGGGAACTGGGCTTCCACTAAGACAATATCTAAACATTAAAATACTTAGTAATAAATGTTATATTCCAAAATAACTCCCATTCAGTGGCCTTTCAACTCTTCCTGCACCAAGGGCTGTTCAAAGAGGAAGGCTTGTTCAAGGCAACCCAGAATCAGCAGAGGCTGCTGCCCTGAGAAGAAAGCACTGCTGTCTCTGACAGTATCATTTCCAAAGGAAAGAGAAATAAGACATCTGCTCTCTCCAGAGCAACTGAGGCACAGCATGCTCTATGTCAATAGGTGAATCATCATATCTCATATCTCTTGGCCATAATGCATTTGCCCAGCAAAGACAGCAGCAGCCCAAACACTGACTTCATATGGACACTGCCACTTCAACCTAGCAGGCTACAAAACCTGGCTTTGGAGAAGTGAGGTGTGCAGCATCACACAGGGAATGTGGCAAGAAGAGATCCAGGACCAGACAGCCATAGCCAGGTTAGCAGAACCTTCCTCTGAAATGCATATTCACAGGGTTGCAGTAGCACTGAATGACCATTTTTGCCCTGCAGCTTCAAGGTAATGTCAATCTCTGACAAAGATTGCACAGCACAACTTGCCTTATGTCTCTGCAGAGGTACAAGTACATTTTTCTTCTTCCAACACAAATATGGGTTTACTGGCTTTAGAGTGCCTCTTTCTAGCAGAGTGCCACAGCAGCAGATTTTCCTGATAGCAGCAGAAAGGCCCATTGAGGAACTGATAGCTGGGACTATGGGCAGCCTTAAAGGTGCAGAAAAAACACTAAGATCCACTCAAAGGCATATGCCCTGTGTGGCTCTGCTGCCACAGATTGCCACAGGAGAGAGATGTTAAGAGGGAGGATGAGTCCTGAGGCAGATTAAAAAAAAAGCATCTACCTTACACCTCCTCAGCAGCACCACCAGCATGCCTCCCCCATTCCTCATCCCAAACAGCACTTAACTGAACTCAGTGTGCCCAGAAGTCATGCAGAGACCACAGCAACCCATGCCAGAATATTCAGGGCAAAACCACTCACACTGGAATAACATTAAAGAATAACTTCCCCCATGGACACTGCCGCACCACTATTTGACTGAACTGTGGCCAAGACCAGCAGTTACCCTCTTTTGCAGCCACCAAGGTCTTGGTAACTAATAAATCTTGCTGAAATGCTACTACACCTTTGACCTTAATGGCAATTAGCTTGTGTGAGCCACCCAGACATTATGTAAAAAGGTAGTTGTCAAATGCATACTTACATTCATGGCCTTCTGAGCTTCATTTAGTATCCCCGTGACCTTGTGCTATGGAGGAACCAGAAATACTCACCTTCTTTTAAGTACATTTTTACTCATATATTTTTCTAATTTACTTGTGAATAATTTCTTAGACTGATACTCTGCTGTTTTTCAGGATTTACATCTGACCTAATCTTACCATGAAAACATCACATATAATACTAGGGCTGGAGAATTAAGAAAGAAGGGACAGAAAACCAGAGGCCACTTTATGAGACTGCACCTCTCTGAATTTGTCAGATTCATGGCTCAATGAATCTGGTACCCTCCTTGCAATGCCCAGAACAACTGTGCTGAGGTCCTTCAAGGAAAGTCATTATTGCAATGATTCGACACTGAAAAATACTCTCTTACACCCAAACAAAAATTCTTATACAATCAGTTAATTATTGCAGTGGCCAAGAAGACTATGCAAAGGGAGCCCTCAGGCTTGTCAGAGCCCTCTGGCATGACAGAACAGCCACGAAGGTGGTGTCAGGAAGGCATTCTTACTTTGGCCATCCCTACGGAGCTTGCGTTCAGTTCAGGGATGCCCTGGTTTGTCTTATCACCACGTTCCCAAATTCCATAATCCTGCAACAACATCACCAAGAAAAAATTGGCATGATTATATACAAACACAGTGTTTTCCTCCCTTGTCCCACAACAAAACCCAACCCCTGCATGAAATCAGTTTATTTGCTTTAACAAATCAAAACCAAACCAAAACAAAAATGTTCCAAGTCTCTAAAGAGCTCCTCGTCAGGTTTAAAGAGCAGCACATAAAAACATATCCCAGCAGGACCAGGTCTACAGTCATGAATCACTGTCTTCACAGTACACAAAACCCTTTATCCTTTCCCCTGTGCATGCTTCTCCCTATGCTCCTTCAACTTGCCACTTCCCAGAAAGTTTATTAATACTTTGCTCTTTTTAGAAAGGCCCATAAGATTTTAATGTGACATCAGGAAATATTTTTAATTATCAATAAAGAAAAACTATCATTATGATAGAACAAGTATACCTCACCAAGGCAGCAGTTAATCTTCCACAGCTCTCCCACCACCTCCAAAATGTTGCACACAATGCAAAGTACTGACAGGTTCTGTTATCTTCTCATGGAAGAAAAAGTCTGTATTTTCCTTCTCCATCAATAAATAATTTCCCACCCACATCTGAGCAGTGTTCTGGTGATTTACATACAAATTACTTACAGCAACTTTGTAGGCAGCTTCTATGTAAAAAACAAGATTCTGAATAAAGGTAACTTCATCAAGGGTGAAGATAATACGTAATCCTGGTTATAAGAAGGAAAGAGAGTAATTCGATTGTATTAGAACTGAAATATTTACTCTTCAGTGAGTTTCATGCTTTTGTTTATTTGCTACCAACTACTGCCTCCTGAAATCAATGGAAAATCTCATGCTGATTTCAAAAAATCAGGCAGCAAGACTCAATACTTAATACTGACAAAATACTTCAAATGCCACCAATACATATTGTTTCAAAGACAAACCAAACCCATCCCACGGAGGGTGGCATTCAGACACAGTGGGTACAAAGGAGAGATCTCTGTACCAGCTCTGGAGAGCATCCCAATTCCTACAGCTACCCACCCCTCCACCTGCTAAGTGTTCTATCAAGAGACCACAGGACGCCCAGGCACCTGCACTGCAGGGGTCAATGGCAAGTGGCTGTGAGGACACAAAAACACATAAAGAAACATATCCTTATTCCTACAGAAATACAGTTGAGAAGAATACAAGCTAGAACAGTGCCAGCAAGAAGAGGAACACAGATGGCACTGGTGGCACCTGGCTCAATGTCACCACTCTCTGAAGAATCCTGGTTGTCCATTAGGACACCCTATGCAGTCTTCAAACACAAAACTTTTCTCTGACACAACTCTGAATATTCCATGTATTTATATGCCAACAAACATTAAGGGAATGGACACTGCCAGTTACTATAAACATGAAATCGTAACTAAGTCTCATCTCTTTTCCAGAGAAATACTACTTTATTCTGAGTAATAATTATGTAAAGATCTTTGAAGCTAATTACAACTTTCTTCCTTTTTTAAAGGAAAGCTAGAGTAGAAAAAGACTGCAACAATGGTCAAGGCTAAAACACCTTCTACTTACCTGATGCAGTCATCTGTGCCAAGAAGAGCAGGTAAAGGGAAGTTGCATCCACTTGTAGATGCCCCCACTGGTCGTCTCCAACCACTGTGGCACAAGTTGCAGAGTTATACTTGGCATGGAGGCAGTCTTTGGTACTCTGTGTGCATTTGAACTTCTCTACCTTATCTACCTAGAAAACACCACAAATTTCAAATCTAAAACATTTTGGAGTAAATTATCCAAACTATGTCAAAATGAACAATTTTTCTTAGGTGAGGAGAAACTTTAGGTCCTGATTCCTGCCACCTCACTTCAGCGTGTTTTGATTGATCAGAGTGCTTAAATGCAACTCTAACTTTAGGATCCAGCTAAATGTACATCTGTTTGGGGAAGAATGAGATGAAATTGCCTTGTTGAGTTCAGATCTTAGTTACAGGTATGCACACCGGTGAAAAACAGCTGGCAAAGGCAAAACCATGATTTGCTACAAGCACTGTCTCAAAAAGGTGCAAGTACAATCAGAGTTTTGCTCAAGAGTTTTAAAAAGACTCCCCAAACCTCCATCTACACACACATGGAAAAGACACGAGAAACATATGCTTTGGATGAGATGCTTTATAAACACAAGATGTACTAATTCAACTCATACTTATGACATTACCTGTCTCATCATGCACTGTAAGAGTCCCCGCATCAGCTTCACAACGTTCTGGAGGAACAAAACAGACCAGTGACACCCTCACACAACATCTGTTACAAACAATATTCAAAAGTGACCAAGTTCACACCTCCTACTAATGCCCTGGCAAAGGTGAATAAAAATGTGTATTTGCCTGAAATGCCATAAATGCCTTTTTTTTTATATATATACACACACACTTACATATATACATATATATAAGATATAATGGTTGTTTTTTATTCCCACATTCCTGACCAGAAGTACAAGTATTTTCTCAAAGGCCACCTCTAAACAACGGAGCATTTCTCTCTGGTCCTTCTATCCAGCAAAGGAACTAAGAGGAATGCTATGTCTTGTAATAATAATAATAATAATGATTTTTAGAGCGACAGCTCCAGGGAACACTGGTAGGTGACTGCAAGACATTGACATGACTGGAAAACCTGTTGAGCTGCTTCTGCTCTTTATAAAACAGAAAGCAGAAAATTAATGTAAGGAAAAGGCCTTTAATGTGTATGAAGAGGAGTACAAGATCCTGCCTTACATGAAAACAACCCCATCTTTCACCCCAAAATTATTATAGCCTCAAAATATGATAACGCACACTGAGCAAAGGTTATTTTGCCACCACAGATCTCCTTGGTTTGAACAGTAAATGTCAGGATAAAATTTATCCAGTGCCTGCAAAACATAAGGACACTGATGCCAGCATCTCCTCACTTCCAATTTAACCCAACTTTGCACTCGCACTTCTGTTGCCCACTTTCCCAGCTCCAGATTACAGAAATTAACAGTGTGACTGACCTCCCCTTGCAATTCTCCAGCACGCAGGTCTTCTGAGTTTGGAGATCTTTACCTTGTTTAATTTGATCAAACACGTCTATACATTACGTACACCTTCTCTGAGATGACACCAGTAAAAATTTCCAAGACTGCTACTTAAACTGGCATGCTTCTCCTATGGAGTCCAAGCAACCTAGGCTGGATTTTCTGCTCATGAAGGATCTCAAGGTTTAATCAGAGGTTTGCAAACATGGGCATAAAATCTCTCAGAAGCCTAATTTTCAACAAGCACCCAACCGATGGAAGTTTGACTCCTACATGGTTTTGTTTTGTTTATATTTTAATTCAGATGTTAGCCTCTCTGACACCCAGTTCTCCACATTCCTGGTTGCTAGAAGGCTGCCAGAAACACTGCATACCACACGCTGCACTTGTAGGAATAAGACATGTACTCTGAGCTGAGAAAACCCTGCCAGATCCTAGACAAAGCAGTAATGTGAATGCACCATTCAAAATCACTACTGTATGAAAAAAAACCAGCACTAAATGGTTCATGATGAATTCTGACATACCTGCTCAAGCTCATAGGCTTTGGCTTTATCCTCATCCCGATCAGCATTCTTCCGATAAGCCATCCCCAGCCCCCAGACAGCCAGGATGCTGTAGACATTGTCCCGTACCCACGCATCTTTATGGTCTCTACTGGCGGAAAGCAACCCTGTGACTGGGTTCTAACCACAGCAGAAAGAACAAAAACCAAACATTATTATCTGTATTAAGAAGCACCAGTTCTTTCTGTATCAAAGGGTAACAAAACAAAACAGAGAGCCAAAGATGATTTCACACTGACTGCATGCTATGACTGATCACACTTTTGAAACAGAAGTGAGGTTCCATCTTTCTTTCCCAAACTCACACAAGTGAAATACACAATGTATGTGAACACTTAAGGATGTAAAGCTTATAGCATCTAGCTGGGCATCCACACCCACATAGGATTATTAACTAAGTCACCGAGTGAAATTTTAAAAACATTGAGGAAACAGGAATTTCAATTTTACATATTTGTAAGGAAAAGAGAGTACACAATTAACACTAGAAATTTAGTCTGGATCTGTTCTTCTCTATGCACTGGCCTGTGGCATGATCGTGAGGAAGTAAAAAAGCAGTACTTCCCTTCAAGGAAATTAAACAGTATGTCTGTTATTTACCTGCTGGGTTTATGACAGCCAAAGCATGAATGCACACAAAGCCCTTTTTAAAAGTAGCCTCTTTTGAAAAATGTACAGGAAGCGAAATTCTGACGGTACTGAAAAGCAGCACTATCGGAAAACCAGCACACTGAGTAGCCTCCTGCATCCCAAATTCCCCAGTAAATTTTTCACTGCATCATTAATTCCCATCACTTCACTATCATTAGTTTTTAAGACCATCTTTCTCAGCTGTATGTTCTTCACTAACAAAAAGATGCGGTGGGGAGGCAAAAGGTCGATAGAGCTTTCAATCAAATCAAGCCTTTACAGAACATTTCACTGCACAAAACTCAGCTGTCACAAAAGCCAGGCCTGGTGTGACAAGGGGGAAAGATTACAGTAATAAAGATAAGCAACATTAAAAAGAACACATACACCAGTTTTTCATTTCTGCCACACACTGGTTCGCTCAACTCCTTCCTTAGTTATTTTTTAAGGCAGAAGTTTTGAGAGGGAGGAGCTTCAGTTACAATTTCCTTTGCGTGTGACAACTGGGCATGAAAACGGTGACAGCGTGACACACATGACTGGGCACAGTCAGTGTTATTGTTACGGTTTAAATACAGCAATGTCCAGTGGCTCGCGGAGAGCAGAAACATGCAGTTCTCCTGAAACAGTCCCATAGCACAGTCTTCCCAAGCCGAGTAACAATTAAAGGACACCTAGTCATGTATTTGATGGGGAACAGAGCACAAAGGAACCCAAGGAACTTAAAGAACTTCTTTCTGAACTTGAAAAGTCAAACCAAGGAGTAACAGAAGTAAGCAAGCAAAGAAAGGACAGCCTACTCCCAGCTCAGCACTGCACCTGTGTTACAAACCACAGGATCTCAGTAGGCAGAGCGCATGTGCCCAGTATTTTCAGAGGGCACTTTTTTCCCCTCCCTCCCATTCAGGACAACAAACTTCTCTGCACCCGCAGCCCTGGCTTGACAGACATCACTCTGCTGCCTGAGGAACAATCATTTTGGTTTATTTTTTCCCCATCCTCCATGCTGGGCTGGCTGCCAGCTGCAAAATCAAAATGCCTCCAGGTACCAAGATGGAAATCCCAGAAAAATGGCCCATGCAAGACTCTGAAAGACCATTCGGTCTCTGGGGAGGTACCTGTCTACTGCAAGAGATTGCATTAAACACATCCAAAGGCAGCTATCATCATTTCAGCGCCTTTGGTTCCCCTACAAGAAGGTATCAGCTCTTAGGGCACACTAGGGCTGGCTCCCATGGACTGAGAACACATTAATGTTGATTCTCATGCACATGCAGAATGTTAGCAGAGCAACACATATTAATATTAATTAATATTTAAATGGTTTGGGTTTGTTTTGTTTGTTTAGAAAGTCCTTACTTTTAAAAACTACAGTTATTTTCTTCTGTTACCTGCTGACGCCATATGAAAAGCACAGGCCTTACAAAGCGCTAAAAAACCTAAAGAAACACTGAGTGTGCTTAACCCTAAAGGCATCAAAGAGATTTTAGTTCAGCTAAAACGTCCATGCAGTGATCACTAATCAGGCTAGCAGGTCTCACCCTGCAAATCACACTGTACATACAGATCCATGGAGCTAAGAATTTTATCAGCACCCATTAGCTCTGTGAGTTGAAAGCATCTCAACAAAAAGCTGGTTCCCAGACTAAGACTTTAAACTGCTGTATTGTGTCCAATCCTATTTTTAACTTGATCTGTTAATCTGGAGACAAAGAAAAAAAACCACCACCAAAACACAACACTAGTTCCTACAGAGGTCCAGATGCCATTAAGAACTTCAGCATTACAGGCACAAAAATAGTGGGGTTCTAAGCCCACATTTAGCATCTTGCTGAAAACCCATTTAATTTGCCTCTGTCTCATTTATTCACCAGATGAAAACTGACGTAAGCTCTAGCAAAGTTTGCAGGTAAGACTGTTTACATGAAACTGGACATAGCACAGTTGGAGTTACCCATAAATATATGCCACAGGTGCTTTCCTTACCAGCTCCATATGCTTTTCTCGTATAGTACCCTAGCAATACTTATAATGTATCTAGATGTTAAGTTTTGCTATTTTATAGACATATCTTAAGATTTCCATTCTTTCTTACCTCAGTCAAGTTAACAAGTGTAATGAGCAGCTGAGAACAGCCTTCTGGTCATGCTCTTCAGTCCTTCCTTAGCTACAATAATGAAGCATCCCTCTGGCTCCCATCCCCAAGGGCACAGGACAGGAGCTGGTACATTGGTCTTACCCTTCTTGTACAACCTTTAACAGGATCGTACCTATCCCTGTGCACACTGCAGGGGATTGTGCTGATTGGCACAATGCAGTGTTTGCAATACACAAAAAAAGTCTGCTACAGATCCAACCCCATCAGATGCTACATATGGAAAACTGTCAGTGTTGGTGAGGGATCTGGAACTGTGCTTTGAATGCATGTCTGCCTGGTAGCACATGTATTCTGAATTACAATTTTTCTCTAAAATGAAATTGATTTAGAGTGACTGGAATGAACACAAGATCAGTTGCTGCTACTGAGGAACCCAACCCCTGGTGCACTGCACACCTTCTTATCAAAGCAAAATGTTCCCGAGCACACAACATGTTCCCCCTGCTGCACCCTTAAGGGAGCAAGGTCATTACTGTTGCTCATCAGAGCACACAGCAGATGTGCCAGGCCTGCACACATGGCATGCCTGCAGCCCAGAGATACACAGTCATAGCCACACATCACTCCTCTGTGAAGTGGCAGCACTTCAGAAACACCTTAAATGCTCCCTGGTTCTTCTGCCAGGCTGCTCATGGGCAAGCCAGTGGATTAGATTCCCTTCCCTGGCTCTGTCCTGAAAGGCACCTGGAAAGCACCAGCAGTGAAGAAGCAGCCCAGCCTGTCACAGCCTATTCTGCTCCCAAGCAAGAAAGGGTGGCACAGGACCCAAAGACAACTGTCCTAACTTGCCCAAGGAAGCACTGCATCTCTTCACCTCACTGAGCTGAACATTTTCAGCCTACCGCAGCAGAAAACCATAAAGACTACAAATACAGAAAACAAAGCTAGAAATCCCCTTTGCAGCATCCCCCTGGACTGCCCTGTGACATGCATCCCCTCTGCCCCACTGCTAGCCTGTGATTTGCTTTCCACACACCAAAGAAAAATTACTTATGTCCTTTGCTCACGTCTGAACTTTCCCCAGCATTGAGCACTTAATGGAAAACACATCCAAGCACTGTAAATAGCAATTAGGAAACTCTGTGTCACTGGTATAAACTCCCACATTACCATTAAGCTACCTCCTTTTTATTATTGTTAGCTATTCATAGTGTTAAGGCACAGCTTTCATGGGCCATGCTTGATCTCTGGATCTCAGAGGCTCCATCTCTCCTCTAATGGAAGCTGTTATCAGCATCCTCATCTTATAAATATGAAAACCGAGGCAGGCACTGGAAGCCAAAGTGACTTGTCTAAGGTCATCCTGTTGAAGCACAGCTCGAAGCATCTCCGGTACCCCAGCACAGCAAGAAAGCAAAATTATCTTCTCACACCACTTATGCCATATTCTTGCATTTGTTTCTAATGTGCTTGCAACAATTAGTTCACAAACATTAATCCACAGTGACTGGACCCCGTGCCCACAACAGTCAGTCTTAATGACCTAAGTGGATTTAGGTCCTAATCTCTTCTTTTACTGCTTTACAGTTTCTTGTAATTCTCAGCAAGTTTATTTGGGAACTGACTTATGCAAAAAACCCTGCTGCTCTCCTCTTTATGTACTGGACTGTTTTAACTGAAGAATGACAATGCACAGCACACTGTGTGAAACAGAATCATAGAACACCAGATTTGAAGGGAACCTCAGGGATCATCTGGATGGCAAGCATGACCCAGATTAGATGTCCAGCACCCTGTCCAGCTGAATCTTTAAAGTCCTCAGAGCCTGCCTGGGTGAAGTGAGGACATCAAGCGGACAGCACTACAGGCCAGGCTGGATGGGGCTTTGAGCAACCAGGTCTAGAGGAAGGTGTCCCTGCCCATGGTATTGGGGTTGGAACTAGATGATACTTAAGGTTCCTTCCAACCCAAACCATTCTATGATTCTATATGTGCTGACCAAAAGCCAGAACAGGTAACAGCTTTTCCCCGACCAGCCGTGACACCATTTTGTTGACTGCTCACATACGCAGGCAGTCCTGCCCCTCAACCCAGAGCCCAAGCAGCATGACACCATGAGAAGTTACCCCAGGCACACCAGCGCTGCACAGGCTGCCCCTGCAGCAGGTCAGGATGGGAATCCCTTGGACGTGCACCACTGCACACACATACTGCACAAAGCACTGCGAGTCCCGCTCTGTCCTGGGTTCACCCCGAGCTGATGCTGACAGATACATTTCAAAGGCCTTGTTTGGAAACTTACGTTACTGGGACTTAGGAGTGCTACGGGTATGTGTGTGTATATATATACATACCGTTACAAGGGGAGGGTGTGTACCATATGACCACAAACACATTCTATATACAGTATTATTGTTTGCAAGCTCAGACTTGGTGCGTTTCTTACCTATCTGCCAAGCTGCACTTACATGAGCGGCTGGAGAGCACCCCGAGGACCTGCACCGCCTTAGCTTTCCCTGCGCTCTTCCTCAGCGCGGAAAGCAGGCAGGGAAACGAGGCCGTGGGCCGGGAACCCAACAGATTCTTTTTCCCCGGCCCCGCCGTGCCCCTTGTGCTACCAGGCTGCGGTCACAGGCCCCGGCCGCCCCAGCCGCCCCGCCGGGTCCCCTCTCAGCCAGCCCCGGCCCGGCGTCCCGCAGCGGCGGCAGCCGCCCTCACCTGGTGGCAGAGGATGGTTCGCTGGACCAGACGGGCGTAGCCGTCCAGGCGCACCCCCGAGTTGCTGCGGCTCCTCATCGCACCGCGGCCGGCCCGCTACCGCCTCAGCTGCCAGGCCCGCCTCCAGGCCCCCGCTCGCTATCGGCGCGGCAGCGCCCGGAGATGGCAGCAGCTGCCTCCTCCCTCCCGCCCAGCCGGCCTGCCCGATGGGTGGTGCGCCAGCCCGCCCTTCCTCTGGCGAGTAGGGGAGGAACGGGGCGGGGCGGAAAGGAGCGGGGAGGCCGCCTTCTTGCCTGCGTTGCTCCATCTCTGCTTGTCTCCGGCTAGGTGAGGTGGAAGGGAAAGCGAGACTGCGGACCCCTAGGGAGCAAGGATGGTTATCATGCTAGGCGCGACGCCTGAAATCACAGTTTCAGCTTGTGGGAAGAAGGCTTTGCGTTGGTGTTCCCAGCTGCTGCCCTGGGGAACGGCAGGAGGAGGTGAGTGTGAGGGACTGCTGGCAGCCGGGGCACCGGGAACGTCTGTGTCCGGGGGAGTAGCCTGGGCCAAAGGCAAGGCGGGGCAGCCTGAGCTGTGGCGCGACAAGTAATGAAAGCGAGGATAAATGATCAAAAATAAGGGCTATTTTATAGATCCTCTTCATTAGTGGGACTGTAGTGGTAGGGATATGGAAATGGACCCATTTTTCTCATAGATGCACACTAAGGGCATTAGGCAGTGTGTGCTTTGGAGATGATTTACCGTGGCATGACTTGTGCTTCCACACTGTAGTTCCCGACTATAGATAGGGTGGGAGCCAGCAGAAAATGGGCACTCAGGCAAAGGACACCAAGCCTTAGGAATGTGACAAAGAGTTTAAAACAAACAAAACCAAACCTACATGCGTTAAGAGTCCTGAAATCTTCAGTGAGCTTCCTCAGTGCTCCCCATCACAGAGCAATGGGAAGCGTGGATGGGTGCTGAAGCACAGAAAAGATGTTGCAGAGTAGCTGCAGGGGTGAGGTGTTGGATTCACTCAGACTTCATAAAGGATTTTTTTTTTCCATTGCATTTTTTGCTTTCCTCATGTGCAATTGCAGCATTAACCGTTAGTTTTGTAATTCTTTTTTGCTGTGCTGACTTCATTGACTATGTAACCGGCAGCATGGTTGACAAAACAATCTTTAAAGGAGGCCTATTCCTCAGGGGGTGGCTGTCAGACACTATTCTGATAAGCACCCCACAGCAGGAAAGGGACAGGGCACTACTTAGGGGCTCCTAACTCCATCAGCCCAAGCCCTGCAGCTGCAGCTCAGGGGAGGCTGCGCAGTCCCACATCATGGATCCATTCTCTCTCCCCTAAGCTCTGCATAGGCTCCCTGCTCCAGGCAACTGTTTTTTGCAGAGAGAATTGCAAATGCATAGGGAACATGTTTGCTGAGCTGGGTGCTGCCAGCTGTACACAGCGTGTTGCTGTTTATGAACAACCACCTGGTGCTCTGGGAAGGGGTTACCGCTTTCATGGAGTGCAGGGTTGCCATGGCTCAACTGCTAGCAGTGCACAAGACACCAAGGGCCAAAAGGATACTGTGACACCCAGTGTGCAAAAGCATTCTCAGTTTAATCATGAGAATTACTTGATGAGATAACACACCGCTGCACGTGCAAAATTTTTCTACAGTATGTGTGTCCTTCTAAGTGGCAAAGTCAGAAAAGACCCCCCACCTCCAGGAATATATTAAATGAAATCATTAAAAGAATCATAACATATGTTAGTGTGCAAAAAATAGAAACAGAGGAAGATTCCAAGCAGGTCAGTGACAGTGGAATATGTGTTTTCATAAGGAATTTAATTACTTAAGCCCAACTCAGCTTTGGAGGAGCTTTAGCAGACTTGAGGGCAAGCACTGCCAGGGTTTTCTCTGCTGAAAAACAGATCTGCTAGAACCATGAAAGGGAAAATATGTGGAAGACAATAAATCTAAGGGCTAGTCAGCATCCTCTCCAAGAGGTTACATATTGCAGCTCATGTAATCTGAAGAACTGTAACATGGCCCAGTATAACGACACATTTATCTAAAAGACAAAGTTTATGTATTTTATGTGTTGTACTTGCTGTAAATTTATTATTTTTTTTTACAGTTGAAAATATAAATACAAGAACATTAAATAAATTTACAAGAAACAGTGCAAAGGCAATTAGCCAAATAGTCAAAGCATTCACAGAAATGCATTCCAGCTACAAGCATTCCAGGACAGTCTTCTATTAACATGCAGTTAAAACCTTACAGATAAACACAACAAATACTTAAAATTCTCACTTTAAAAGTCTATTCAGAGTAGTGCTAGACACAGGTGACCAAAAGAACCTGTGCATTGCATACAGAACCACAAGAGGGTTTGAGTACTGAAGAGGTTCAATTGCTGAGCTACAGCCAAGCCCCAGGTAGGAGGCATCTACCTGATGCTTTTTGTGGATAAGAGCACTTCCAGGGCTCCCTACCAAGTCTTCTGGGAAAGCAAAGCCCTTTCTCCCCTCCACTGTTCATCTGCACAGTGCATCTTCTTTACAGGGTCTGGTACTCTGCAGTGTGGCCCCAGTTTGTTCTAGCTCTTGCTCCAGGAGTAGCTAACCTTTGCCCAAGAATACAAGTGTCCACAGCTGCACACCTGTGTGCGAGTGAAGAGGCACAATCAGGCCTCAGGCTAATTTCTGTTCAGGAAGAATCTTCACACTGTTGTATGGGGCTTTCAGCTGCTGTGCATGAAGAGCCAAAATCCAGCTTTTAAAGACAAATACCACAAAGGGAATGAAATTTTGCTTCTGGAATGACTGCGCAAGGGCCTCAGGTTTTGGCTTGCCAGCCAAGGGCAAAAGTACAAGCTGAAATACTCATTAGCATAGCTCAAGAGCTGTCCCTTAAAAAACAGCCACACAATGGAAAACAATTTCATAGCTACTGAATATAGCAGCTAGCATTTACCCTCTGTATTTTTTTCTTCTAAAAACAACACTTCTATACTTTTATCACTGCAAATGAGAAATGGCAGCAAGTTTAATTTCTGGAACCACACTCAAGGTAGAACACTGACCCTACTGAAATCAACACAAAAGTTCCCATTGACTTACTGAAGCCACTAACATAACTGAATTGTACTTAATAACCTACTATTTATCACTCCCTCATTCATGGCACTTGGATGATATCCAGTTTCTATCCCTCTGTGGTGTACTGAGAGATTGCTAAAGGTTCAAGACCAGTGGAGTTTGTATTTACAGTTCTGTATCTACTAAATATATTTAAACCACTGTAAGTGATTTCACTTCCTAAAGAAATCAACTTCTGTCTCATTCTATGTTAATGATCTCAATTAAAGAAGAATGCAAATTTAAAATACCAATTATTTTTCTATACATAGGAATATTTAAATTTATATTACAAGAAATAAATATAAAAGTATCACTAAGATGCTTAGTTTGGGTTTTTTCTGTTTATGTACATCACTATAGAGTTTGCTTCTACAACATACAAAAAGTTGGAGATTGTATGGCTAACATTTTTAGAGATAACATCATTTCTACAGACAAGTTGTAACTTCCTACATTTCTATAATTCTACTATGCATTATATCCAGATAAATTTAGTTGTAATAAAAAAGTCTAATCAAAACTTTCTTTTAAATGTAAAAAAAGACCTCAAAATAAACCTCGAATGAAGACTTATAATGGAAGTGTGCCAGCTGTAATTTGACATCCACAGTAACTTGTTAAAATAGTAGCTTCCTTTTTTCTTCTCTTTTTTTTTTTTTTTTTAATAATAATTGTCCTTGTCAATTCAATGCATGGCTGCCTTGAAGTTCAAGTACCATGTATTAAATAAAATCAGTTCTTGGTCTGCTCACATTATGTAAAACTGTTAAAGTAAATCTCTACTTCACACTGTAAACCAATATGCTGTTTAAAAGGAGATCACATTTTCTCAAGGAAAGTCAGGCTTCCCCTCTGAGTCCTTCTGAGCAAGATGTGGCTTTTTTGGCTGCCTGTATCATCCTTTTCTTGCAATACAAGTTGTTTGCCTGAAAAGTCATGGAGACACAAATCACCATTCTGTACACTGAAAGAAACACCATTCTTCTCACTGGCAAGATGGCCTGTTGAAACAAAAAAATGCACCCCATCAGAAAGGTTCAGACTCAAGTCTCCCACACTTTTTCAGTCATTGTAGGGAGTTCAGGCACTATCATTTTATCCCTGCAGCAATTTCAAAATGTGGATTTTTCTGTACATAATCTGCATATATTTCTTTTCATGTGTAGAAGTCAGTAAGAGAATTTGAGAGATGTTAATATATTTATGTACAACAGGATTCGGTATTTGAAGCAGCAAAGGTCACCATTCTCACAATGCAGACTTTGACCTGGAATATCAAATCCAGTATCAAATATCAGTATCAGTAGATAAGATGCAAAATACTTCTCATTCTAGTTTTGCTTTAACAAGCTAAGTTTAAAAGGTTTCTCAGGTTTGCCATGCGTCTGAAACAAGCAAGTGTTGGAGAATACAAAGATTTTTTTTAAAACTTGGAAATGCACTCAACTTGCCGGTTTCATTTCTGGAGGACAGTAAGAATATGGCCTTGTCAAATCGTGGGTCTAAGCCCATATTTAGACTGAGAATCTTACACATTTAGGTGAATCTACAGTGAACATGTATAATACCACAGGTGACTGAAGCCTACTAATGAAATGCTCCACAACTGCTCAGTTCACTGTATAGCAGTATTTCTTTTGGGAGGGGATAATTTTGTTAACCACTGAGAAATGAGTTCACAAAAGCAGATGCAGAGCTGTCACTTTATCATTTATACCAGAAACAGAATAAAGAAAGTAAAACATCCAAGTTTGCTATTTGTGTTAATATTCTCAACACTTAATATACAAATGTCATCATGATTCAGTAGATTTCAATAAATCTACTGAAAAGATACAACAGTGAGGATAGAAACTGCTTGTAGTTTATGGTTTTAGGAGGAGGAAGCACACTGGTGAGAAACCTCTAGGCAGTGAAAGATGACTCCCTCAGAACTCCTGGATTAAGTCCATCAAAATGCCTCAAATATCCTGGAGCAGAATTCTACTTTGGCTTTGTCCTGCCCTTTCACTCTCTCACTACCTCAAACTTCTGAACCCTCTCAGAAATGGCAGGCCACTTTGCAGGATGCTCTTCAAGTATGTCTTGTTGGGGTCACAAGAGGGAGAAGTATATGGTGACATTCCTTCCCTGCACTTAATCCCTCTTGCAGAAAGGATTCTCTGCTTGAGTGGCTAGACTGGACAGCTCTTCTCTATTCTGCCTGAGCCAAGGCCCTCAAGCATATGGGTTTGTACTGGTCTACCCAAACGCTTCCTCTAGAAACTAATCCTTCACTTTAGGCAGACTGCGTACTTTCCAGAAGTTATCCTACTGATTTAAGCATATTGGTTCCACATTCCATCAAAGCTCACTGACAAACTTTTCTTTGTAATGAGATGGTATTTTTTGAATAAGATGTGAACGTGTATTTTTAGCTGATAAAGTTTACTACCAGTTTGAAAATGTAATGCATATAACAAACATCTCAGGATGGGAGGTTAAGAGAGTGGGTTTGTGATGGTGGCTGGCAAACAAAGATTACAAATTCCATGCCAAACTACTGACCTGCCACTGGACCCACAAAACAGAAACAATGGCCCAACACATTATGTGAAAAGTCTAATATTAGTTATTAATTTAAAAGGCCACTTAGGCACAAATGTAAATAGGGCAAGCTGAACAGAAGACCTTTGTTAGTCAACTCAAATCAGATAAAGACTGAAATGACAGAAAAAACCAATACTTGCCAACACTGTTAATGGTGTCACTGTTAATATGTAGTTGTTTAACTCCCTGCCTGGCTACAACTGTTTTGTTTTAAAAGAAATGTTAAAAATAGCTGTCAGAGCAAAATCGGAGAAGAAAATAAGGCTATTCTGCAAACAAATTCAGGAAAGTGATTTCTGTTCCTCAGTGAGGAAACAGCAGGTTCAGCCATGTGATACCTTATGGCATGTCCAAATACCGTTTCCTGAAGTGTTGATTTCTTTACAATATGTAGCTTGTACATCCAAATGGACAGTAACCTGTTAAGAGGGCAACACATATGAACTCTATAGCTTTTACTCTGTACATTTGAGAGGTTATCTGCTGAGATTATTCCATTGATTATCTCCTGTCTTCTGACAGCATGTGTGAGGAAATGAAGACAACACAGCCTCTGTGAGCATCTTCTGTGAGCATCTTCTACTTCATACTAAACAACCTAGCTGATGGCATGACTTCTTAGCTTCCACTCTTGATCAGGTGGGAAAAATACCCTATGCATACAGGAGTAATGACCTGTAAATTTTGCTCATATCTAGTTTTCTCACTAGACAAATAAACCACACCAATTTGCAAGTGAAATTGACTGGAGTGCTGCAAGCACCTGCATTTCAACTTCTCAGAAACAGAGCAGATGATAACAGTTCAGAGGACAGTACTGTGCTAGAACAGGAAGAAGCAAGGATTGAGGAAAAAAAACCTCATTACCGTCCCAGGCTGGGAGGCAACTGTTACTGATTTTACAGGCTAGGAAGCGGAACAGCAATGCCAGACTTACTTCACTATGTAGGATCTCCCCACCCAAGTCACCTTGACTTTTCAGCGCCAGAAAACCTACTACATTGAGCTGTTTGCTTTCCACAGCTTTGGCAGAGTTCCTTTGCGACATGCATTTATATTTCCCATTTTCCAAGGTTTTCAGGAAGAAAAGTGCAAGCAACTTTTCTAATATGGTAAGCATCCCAGTATTTTAGGAAGGCTTTGGGCGCAGCTTCCGATACTTTAAAAGTAGTAATGCCTCAACTTTTAGTACTAGATACTAGATTGAGAATTTGACTTCTGAAGAATTTTTTCCTGCAACAAAGATACATTTGTTAGCCAAACATCCATAAAAAACCCACAGGGGGAGTAAAGAGCTACAGAGAAAACCAGTTTCAATATTTAAAGGCAACAGTGAAGTAGCCCTCTCAGCAGTGCTCTCTTCACTGAGATGATTTTATAAGTTACAGTCTTCATTTTCTTTTATTTCTCTTGTAAGTAGCTCCCATGTGAGCAATCCATTCATGTTCTTCCTCATATTATCTCCTACATAATTTCTTTCATACTTTCAAAGCTATATTATTATCCTATATATTTCTTGTTCAGGCAATGTTTGTTTTAATGAGGCTTAAAATATGCACTGTTTTAAAACACATTTTATTGTCACTTATTCAGGTCAAGCTTTAACAGCAGCTTCTGGTAAGTCATTTCTCTAATAATTAACTTTACCTACTATTTGATACATAAATCAAGAGTTCCCACTGAGTAGAAGAAATAGATATTTAAAAACTTTGTTTATAGTTCCCTAAAACAGATGTGTAGTATCATTTGTGGAGACATCTTGAAATATTCTGACCTTCTACTTTTGAATAATATTTTGTCAGCACTTCACTTTACATCAGCATGAAAAAGCTTAAAACTTCCATTTAAAGACAAGGGAAAAAAAAAAGCTATTTTGCATCATACATACCATTTCCATTTGCATGCACTGCATAATCATTATTCATTAGGAGTGTTGTAGAGTTAGTGGAGTTGCTGCTTGATTGTAAGGAATTGGAAGAACTGGATACTCCTTGATTTACAGTCTGCTTCTTTAAACCATTAGTAGCAGTTCTACTCCAGTCTACAACAGATAAATGTTACAGAAAATAGCACAACTCATACAAGCAATATATAAAAAGATAGTTAACAATGTAACCGAATTAAAATAAAAATAAGGCTTTTTCCACTCTCCTCACAGTATTCTAGACAGAATAATATTCTAAGAATTTTATGAATCTTGATTTTTAGAATTACTTAAATCTAGTTCCCTTTTCTCTTGTCCCTTTTTTAATACAAGCAGCCAACTGTAGCAGTTTTACGACTGCAAACCAGATCAGAAGAATAACTTAAGTACAGTTGTCCCTCTAAGTTAAAGTGTGTAAAAAGTATACAGCTTTATGGAGAAGTCAACTACTGAATAACAAAATAGCATAAAATCATTTAGTTTTTTTGGTTTAAACTATGTGGAAGTCACTGGTAGAACTACAGTTGACTCAGAAGCTGTAACAAATCTCATCGTTTCCAACCAATCAAGTCTTCTGCAAAGCCATGCCTTTATAGTACAGTAGAAGAGATCAGCTGCATTTAACAGGTTAATGCAACAGCATGTAAGCATGTAAGAACTGCATCAGCCACCACCTTTAAAGAGTGTAATTTTGGAGGTTTAATATACCTTGGATAATAAATTAGAACTGCAACTGCAGTAACATGATTTATTTTTTTCTGTAAGAAAAGTATTACAAGATACTAGGAACTTAACAGAGTGTAAGCATTCAGAAGTATTCATATTTACCAGAGTTTTCAGCCAGCCTGAATTTCCCACAACAGAGGTATCTCCTCCATTGTTTACGGACATTCTCCTTTGTTACACAATAGAAGATAAAAATGAAGAACCCTGCAAAACAATAACATTAGAGAATGTTGCAAAATTTACTTTTACTACTTCTTAGTGAACAATGTTTTCATTTTCTTTGTTTTTAAATTTGTAATCAAAAGTAATGACACCTTTCTTTGGTGAGAAAGTTTGCAGCTCTCAAAACCGGAGTACTGTTTCATTAAACAGATGAGAGGAATCATACACACAAATGCAGGAACAACAAATGTAACCAAATCCATAAAGTGCATAAAGTTTCCTTCTATCAAATAAGAAGGAAAAAATTCTGTGGATCCTGAAATTTACTTAACTGTTTTTGAAAAAAATTCTAAGCAATGTCAAGAAGAGGGTATGCTATGACACTGTCAGGCTATGCAGCTGTTAGCACATGGCATGACACTGTCCCATCTTTTGTTAGCAGTTAACCTGTTATCACTAAGTGTAGCAGAACCAGTAACTACAAAACTTTAAGCATCCATACAAAGAAAACAACTCATATCTAAAATAATTAGTACCCTCACTGCCAGAAATTCAAAGCCAAATATTTTCTAGAAGGGATGGGGTTCATCCCCATCTCTTGCCATCCCTGCCTCTTGCCAGTGCCACATTACAGACTCATTGTCTGCTTCTTATTCACTTCTACCTGACACAAGGTGGGTCCTAACCTTCTCTGACAAAAAGTCCATTGTCATCTTTGCCCTGTAAGGAAAAGTGGCACTCAGTCTTTGCACAATTTCTCAGCTGCAGTGCATCCTTGAGAACAGATGTGTTAAGTTTACAATTAATAGAAGATAACATGAAGGAAAGCTAAATGATCAGACTGCTGCAGACATGCACGTATGTTGTATTTACTGGCTTTTAAGGACAGTTAAGTGTGTAAAATCCCACTAGAAGAGATTACTTACGTCATCCTTCGCTTCAGTATCTTTCCCAACTTTGGCTTTTGGGATGAATTTTTGACTGTAACTAAGTGTTGCTCTATAAAGATGGTTCTATACCATTTTCAAATACAGTTTTGAAACACTGGCATTAGCTCAATTAAAGTCAATACAATTTATGTACCCTTATTACTTCTAACACAAAAATTTGCCCAGCACCTAACTTAAAACTCGGTAGAAGGGCAACTTGGTTTCACACACTGGATTATTCTGACCACATAGAATCTATTCTTGTGTTAGTTCAACACAATCCCATGAGAAACCTAGGAAGATGTGGGTTCAACCCCTCAAGTTACCAAAGAGGTACTCAAAAGATCAACATAGCAATAGTGGAGAAGTATATACACTGAACTGCAATGTTCTTTGTTTTAGTCTCTCTGGGAAATCAGCCAGCCAGTCATCTAAAGTGCCATTTAAGCAGAAGTTTGAATCCAAACTTCAGTAGGGCAATTCAGGTATACTTTGGTAATTGCAGGCACCTATGGTACCTTCTGTTTATATGAAAGCTTTTGCAGCCTTTGAAACTCTATGTCCAATATCATCCTGGCCTTTGTAAAGCTGAGTGCCTTCGTATCTACTTCCTCTGTGTTCTTATGTACTAAAGGCCATGCTAACAGTTAGACCACTAACTTTTAGATGTTGCAGACTTGTCTGTCTCAATGGTCCTTTGCTGAATGTCACACCTCAATCCTATGCCTTAGGGGTAAGTGGAGAAATGATACAGTTTTCACTACATTAATTGCATTATTATGTGAACACTTACAAGCAACTACTTGCAATTGATCTGTTGACCAGAGAAATAGTCACTTCCAGTGGATTCTGGTTTGCATACATTTTTAAAATGATATTTATAAACACGTTATACCTATAAATAGTAGCTAGCTTTCCTGTACCTTTCTGTAACATAACTGTAATTTAAGATTACAGCAAAGCAGTATCATCTCTAATTGAATTAACATGTTAAAGGATGCATCAAAATTACTCTCTTGCTAAATCAAGAAAATATCATTTCCAAATGCTTTATTCATTATACTGTATGCAATGAGCTGTCACATGAAGGATAAACTTACCTTGCAAAGTGTTGAAAATGGTAAAGAGGTAAGTAAATACATCATTTACTGTGAAGAAGGCAAATCCCCAAGTAATTCCCAACAGGAATGTGAGGCCAGCAACACTCCTAAGGTCTTGAATACTGGTCTTTCTTTGAGCACCAAGCTGTTTTTTCTTTTTGATACGACACAACTGGATCAGCACAACAATGAACATGCTGATATTGATCAGGAATATCACACAAAAGTATCCCACAGCAGTAATATAGAAGACAATTCTGTTTTTAATCCAGCAGCTAGAACACAAGAGCAGTCTGTCAAATCATTATCAGATACCAAAATGCAGTAAAATGCACAAGAGATAAAGGTGTAGTTTGTTGCAATGAAAACCATTATGCCTCTTTAGTAGAAAGTACTTTTTTGGCCAAAAGGTAAGAACTTTCATATAAGCCATAATCACAAAACACATGTTATACAGTAGAGCTATATAATTTCAAAACTCTCCCATTGTTTCCTTCCCTTCCCAATCTTTAAAGAAAAGCCATTTTGTAGGACGTCTCTCCCACCCATTCCCCCAAAAAGCATCCCCCTTTAACTCACAATTCATCAGGTCTGTTTATTGAAACTTTTCCAGTAGTTATAAGTCCATAATTATCTGGTGACACTGCCAACACGATGGACACAACTACTGCTGGTAACCCTTAAAGATTATGAGCAAACATAAAAGTAAAAATCATGAGAAAGACAGTAGTATGAGTACATGAAATGGTTCTATTTTTCTGTGAAATGTACAATTTGTTTCTGAAATTTGTCTGTTGAATTCTGTTGACTACTAGCTGTCTAAAGTATATAAAACCTGGAACATTCAAACTGCTCAGGAGCATAACTTACAAAGAAACAAGAGCTCTTCTCCACTGTTAGCTCCAAACCCTTCTGAATAAGGCAGCAAATACCATCACTCAATAAACTGATTTGATACCTGATTTTCTTTCATACATCTGTTTTAATAAAACAATTCTATTGATTTTAGTGCCTTCACTCATGTTTACTCAAGTGGCCAAACAGGATAATCAGGTCTAGAATCTTTTTACCCAGTTAGATCTTGTCTGCTGCTTTTTGTTAGCAACAGTGCTATCCCAGAAATAGAATATACATATACACTTATTATTTTCAAGACACGACTGACATCATCTGTCTGGTAAATAGAAACTGAAGCATGAATGACAAAATTGGTTCTATTGTACTTGCACAAGGAAAATCCATTATCAATTTGCACCGCAGCAGCCTCAGTTCTGCAGTTAGGAAGGAGTTTCCTAACTCCTTCACTCAGAAAGGTGGAATGTATAGGATCAGATTTACTGATAATAAATACCCGGTCACTGCAAGGTTGTAACACTGACTGCTTCATTTTAATTTCTAACCTGTGTCACATTCACTGAAATACTTGCTAGGAGAAAAGGAAAAATAAAACCTACATACCCCAACCAACGACGCAAAATTTAAGAATGTATTTCCGTACGTAGGTATTAAAGACTTTCACAAGGGCCAGATACATGTGGAAAGCTTCTAGGCCCATCCAAGTGAAGGAAACCAAGAGGAAATAGTGAAGAAATACTGCAACTGCAATGCACAGGCCTCGTGTATCATACAGTGCAATCCATGAGTCAAGGAGGAAAACTAAGTTGAGTAGAAGTAACGCAGCACAGAGCTGAATAAGGATTTTGGAGGGATAGTCTCTCCGGATTTTCCTAAAAAAAGCAAATTAGTGAGATGACATCAATTGTCCATGGATTTCTGGCTTGCTTCCTCTCTTGTAGTCCTTAGTGCACAAATACCAAGGAAAAAAATACATATTTTCATTCATATATAATGCTTCATATATGAATAAAGTTTGTTTATAAAGGCTATGTAAATACAACTATTAACCTGAATTCTTGGAGTTTAGTACCATGTGTTTTTTGTTTTACACTGTATATTGGACTTCTTGTTACAGTTCTTCCAAAAACAAAAATGTGACTATTCTTTATTGCTAAACTGGATTAGGCTTTTGAATGGGCTTCTAAAGACTTGACAAAGACAAGCAAGTCCTTGATGACAGGATAATGAGAGACTAAACATGTGCTGAGTAACTTTGAGGACAGTTTCCAAAACACAGGATGGAGGATTCAATAGTTAAGGCTCAAATGTAAGAGAAAAGTTCTAAAAACAAGAAAGAACACAAATGCATTTAAAAATTCTGTCATTCTGCTCTGTTCTATGTATGTTGTGTTTTAAACACATTCCTTCACCCTTCTATTATGATAACCCGTTATAAAATATTTAAGAATGCTACTTCTTCACTTCTGACTGTATAAAGCCTCATGATTAATTTACTTGTGCACAACATTAACATTCCTGAAGACTGAATCAACACCTTCCTGGTAAACTGGACAAATCCGTGTATTATTAGCTAAGACAGAATCCATATTATTGGAAAGGACTTTAGAGTGAAGACTACAAGCAATCATAATTGAAGAATAATGGGAGCTCAGTTGAACAGGTACTTACTCAAAAGCTATGTAGGTCACAAGAGTAATAGAAAGAAAAATTGCAGAGAGGCCACAGCCTATATAGGATATAAAAGTCAGTACCAATTCTTGTGTGGGATTCAAAGGAGTATTTCCGTACAAGTTCTAAAATGGAAACAGAAGTTAATTTCAGATAAAGTGTTTATTAAATGGAAAAAGATCAAAAACCCCCAAAATACACCTTTTCCTCTGCTGTTAAATACCAAAGGAAACAGTTATTTCCATCATGAATCTTTCCTAAAATCCAGAAAAGCCAATCTAGTCCTGCAAGGAGTGGGGAGCTGGATTCAATGATCCTTATGGGTCCCTTACTACTTGAAAATAATGTATGATTTTAATTGTGAAATCCCATTTGATTAAAAACCTGTTTTAAATCTGATTTATCCTAATTTTCTATTTCCTACAGTATAAACAATTGTCTAAATGTAAAACCTGTAGTTTAATAAGCACTCAAGAAATTTTTTACTGCAGTGGAACTCATGGGCTGCCATTCAACAGGCAGCTTAAGCACATGACTAAATGAACGGCCATATGTACTAACACTGAAATAAATAAATCTGAGTAGTATTTCATAGGTGGTATGTGCTTACTGAAAACTCATACGCTTAAGATAACACATGCTTAAGTATGTTCTTGGATCAGGGTAATTTTTACTATAATTTATTAAAATAATTTTAAAAATAATTACCATCAAAACTGCAAAGCTTGTGAGGTGGTTGCATGAACAGACTGTTTCATTTACTCTACTTTCCTTAACTATGCAGCCTTCATATGACCAGCCTCCATGTCCACCTGTGAAAGAAAACAGCTTTGTTATTCATAAAAACTTCTATTTATATTAACATGAGTGATACCCTGAGGAAGTTGGGGCTGTTCAGCCTGGAGAAGGCTGCATGGAGACCTCACAGCAGCCTCCCAGTATCTGAAGGGGGACTATAAGGATGCTGGGGAGGGACTCTTCATCAGGGACTGTAGCAGCAGGACAAGGGGTAATGGGTCCAAACTTAAACAGGGAAAGTTTAGGTTAGATATAAGGAAGAAATTCTTTCCTGTGAGGGTGGTGAGGCACTGGAATGGGTTGCCCAAGGAAGCTGTGAATGTGTACTGCCTCCCTGGCAGTGCTGGAAAGAGCCTTGGGTGACATGGTTTAGTGTGAGGTATTCCTGCCCATGGCAGGGGGGTTGGAACTTGATGATGATCTTAAGGTCCTTTCCAACCCTAACTATTCTATGATTCTGTAACATAGCTAAACCAGCATGATATCTTAGGTTATATCAGGTACTTACCATTTTTATTAAAGTCCCAAAAAGCACATCTAACTGTTGAATTATCCTGTTCAGGAGGTACAAAAAGAAAAAAAAAAAGAAGAAGAAGAAGAAAATTTTACTAGACTATGAGTTTATGATCAAGTAATTTATTAATTATCTACAAAATGCAGGCAAGAATAAATACAGTATACAGCACAAAGAATGGATTAATATTGCAATATGCTTGTGAAAATATGCTTAACAAATTTGAAGTCAGCATATAGAAGCTAGCTCTCATGCTTATGCTAAGATTCTGTTCCTGGTAGAACATTATGAATGAATGATCTTTCATTGCCTTCCCACACTATACAAATTCTTGGGATTTCTCATCCTTGGTGATCTTGAAAGTATCGAGAACATGACCACAAAGACAAGGAAAAACCTTTTCATTTGCAAACATTTGATCCCTTTATACTACCATGATGTTAGAGGTTTACAAGTCGATTTCCCCTACACACATGAAAATCCTAAAAATAGTAGCAATAATGCACTATACTGCTAATATATATTGCTATATATGAATACTAATACTTCTACAGTTATATCTCAAAACAGAATAATGTACAAGATAAGTAAAGACCACACTACATTTTAAGATATCAGATAGAAGATTTTAATCTTTGTTTATTTAGGAAAGAGATGCTGCAGATGAGCCCTAATACTTGCAGGTGACACAGTCCTGTGTTCCAGTTTAAGGAACAACATTCCCCCTCAGAAAAAATACTTGTGTTGCTGTCCGGCCATGATGCGCCTACAAATGTCATGATTGCAGTATCTGCGTAGCAACACCCACTGTCAGGTTTTTATCTAAAAGGTTTTATTCTTTTAAGAATAAGATAGAAGAGCAAGTAGAAAAGATAAAAACATAAAACCTGAATGGGTAAGTTATACAGTGACATTATCTGAAACCACTGGAGAAAAAAAAAATTATACCGGTGATAAATAAACAAAGATGAGTAATTTGGAAAGTCCAAATGGAGATGAAAAGCCCACACTAGTAAAGCAGAACCAACAGATCTGTATTCTTTAATACAGTGTTTTGTCTACAACAATTCTAATGGAGGCAACAAAGTTGTATGTCAAAATGTAGATCATACCTGATTAGGTTTGATATTCTGTAAAGTGACAGTAACATTTGCCTTTAAGTTGCTAATTGTGAGGTTAGAAACACTCGATGATATAACACTGCTGATTAAAGATGCATTCTTCAAGGACAGATCCTGGAACAACAGAAAAGAATAAGATTTAGAGATCATAAATGAAACAATACTACAGTATAGCAGCAACAAGCTCAGTTATTATCCGGAGTGAGCACTGGACAAAAACAATTACATTTTAAATCAGGAAACTCAGTAGTGTGCTTTGTGGTCATAAAGTTCATTCACATTTTATCTTGCTCTAGGCTTGAGTTTAAAACCCTTATGAATAGAGGATCAAAAAGATACCTGGAACACAGTGGTCTTTTTAAAGAGGTTGAATATAACTCTAGAAGCCAAGTTCAACTCATCATGGGGTAAACTGGTCAGCAATGATGAAGGAAGTATAATTGATCCGAGATTATTTACATCATTAATTGCATTACTGCCTAGAGAAATCTGAAAAATAAATGCAAGGATTATGCTTCATTTCCATCACTAAATTAAAAATAAATTCTGACTTACTTTCAACTTAGAACTTTGAAATGCATATCTCTTTTATCATTGTCAGAAATTCACTACTGCTGTCTCATTGCTCTCCTGCTCCAATGAATAAATAGCATCTGCAGGCTTGAAAATGATGCAACTCATTTCAGGTCTACCTACCACTGAAAATACTCTGGCTTTACCCCATTTGCTTACAGGAAGAGAATACATTGCTGTGATGGATAATATTGATTTGAAAAAGGTGAAGAGCAACAACCTAGGTAAGTCTATGTAACTGTGTAAGAAGATTAACATTTAAGCCTGCAAGGCAAAGAATTTTATATATACCTTATATGAAGTATGTCAGAATTCAGAAAAACGTTAAATAGCAATTATTTGTCAATAGGTTTTTAAATATAGTAGGTTAAGCAGAATCTAAGAACATAAATCCTAACTTTATGATCATCTGGCAAAAATAACAAAAATAAACTGGGTAATCTACAATTCAGATATCTCAAGAGATCACTGGCAGAATATTACTAGAAAAAGATCTGAACTTTCATTCAGTTTTCTGTGCTGTGCTTACAGGACAAAGAGCTTTGTTTAGTACAAAGTCTCTAACATTTTCTTGTTGTATATTAGTCACTTTGCATACAAGTATCATCATTTCAGAGTTCCTGAGAGATGTGTAACATCAGCAAAACTGAAGAAATAAGTTATCTGTGTATTCAAACGACGGCTGTAATAAAAATATCAGTGTGTGCTCCTCACAGTGCCTTAACAATGTGGTTTAACTCTTCGGTTCTTAATTCTTCTGTTCAATAAACTTTTTTGATCATGCACCCCTTAAAAATTTTTTAGGCATGCGCCCCAAAATGTATCTATCCATTTATAAGTTATATGCATGTCCTACTGTACTAATTATGCATATTATAAAACATACACAAAACCAGAAAAAGGATATGAAGATTAAACATTCTTTAAAAATATATAATTTTTATTTATTAATCATGTAAAAATATTTACTTCCTGCACCCCAATGGACTGTCGTGTGCACAGCCAGGGGTATTCACACCCCATTTTGGAGATCACTGGTTTAGACAGCCACCAAAGAAATCCTGAACCAATCCCACAAAAGCATTCCTGTTGCTGTGGTTTAAACTAAGTAATACTTGTTGAAAAGTCTCTGCATTTCATTGCCAGTGCCAAAGATTTCAAAAAAGTCATTAGCAAATATCTGGTTTTCAGCAGTATCACCTCCCAGTCACCTCAGATTCATGCAGCACATATTGCAAAGAATGTATCAAAGAACTCAAATGTTATCATACCGTTTTCAGTGTCACAGAAGTTCCAGCACTACTTATGGCTCATGCTACATTAAGCTACTTTCTTCTCTTAGGGACAGAATGTGCCAAAATCTATTCAGAACTTTCCATACCTCCTTGCTTAAGCCTCCAAGGCTGGTATTGTCCAAATTATTATTTCCTCAAGCAGGAGGGAGATTTTGAGACAAAGTGGATCCAAACTTTCTAAGCACTTCTTGGCAAGACCAACTAGTCATGAGTGACAAATGTACGAATGTCATTATGCAAACAACATAATAGTTCTTTCCTGGAACACTCTGCTCTTAATCCCCTTCTAACAGATGAAGCCATCTGGTAACACTGACAAATTTCAGCACTGTCAGGTGGGTGATGAAGTGACTCATGATTCAGGGTTCTGAGGCAAAATTATTCTGCCAAGCATTCTGTTCATTCCAGTGTTCTAGCTGTACCTCTCTAACAGCTTATTAGTCAAATGCCAGTCTGTTACTTATTTACACAATAGAAGATGAAAGGAAAACTATGGAGGGCTTCAAAACCGAAGTATTGTTTCTCTGAAACTAACATGAATTAAAGATCCTGAAATTATGATGTAAACACAGAACAAACTCATGTTCCATATAAATATAAAACCATAAATACTTTAAAATAAATGTTTGAGAATTTTAAGTATTTAAAAATATCAGTGTTTAACCTGGAGATCAGCTGAGTCCTGGACAGCAAAAGACATTTGGTTGGAGTGGATGCTGGTGGTTTTGACAACTGCCAGAGCCAAGGAAGGGGAGGCAAAATCAGCAGATGTTCCTGAGAAATTCAGCTTTAAACCAATATAATCCACCAGTTTTATAATTCTGTTAAGAAAAGAGATAATTAGTATCACCAAGTACATACACCCAAAATTCTCAGGCAAGATGTAGCTTTGGAGCAGCAATCGAAGCACAGTGTAAAATACAGCTGACTCTGCTCCCTTATGTGGTATTAACACAAAAAATTATACTGTTTTCCATGGTATTATATTAGATCACATTATACCATAATCCTATTCTATTGTATCTGGTAACAGTAGAATGATACTCCTTCCATTTTGAACAAGAAACATTGTTTCGCATTATGATTATTGTCCATCATATTTGAAAAATCATGGCAGTCAGGTGAAGTTCCCGATGACTGGAAAAAGGGAAATATAACCCCCATT
>WYDI02012201.1:0-29667 GCA_009867235.2 Psittacus erithacus
ACTTGCTGAGGGCACACTCAATCCCACTGTCCATGTCACCAACAAAGATGTTGAACAAGACCGATCCCAACACCGATCCCTGAGGGACACCACTCGTTACTGGTTTCCAGCTGGACATTGAGCCATTGACCACAGCTGTTTGCGTGCGGCCATCCAGCCAGTTCTTTATCCACCGAGTGGTCCACCTATCAATATTATAATATCTATGTGGTTTTGAAATGACTAGTCAAATTCTTGAAAAAATCCACTGAGGACTATTAAACATTAAGAAAGACGCTACCTTTGGCTCCAATATGAGCTGCAAATTGTTGGAAACTGGGAGAATATCTGCATGTAGTTTACCTAATCTTATACTTTTTCCTAAGTAATTCATGTTAGGTGCTGTCAGAGGCAGGCTGCTGGGTGACGGGGATCTTCTACAGCCTGGAAGTAGCTGTTGTTCTGGTCTTATGGTTATTCCAGGCGGGGTTTCTATAGCCACTTTCCTTGCTGCAGGGGAGAAAAGCTCAGATCCAGTTCTCAGCATTATTTAGAAGGCCTGTTCAACAAATTTTTCAGCACGTTTAAGGTACCTGAACTGCTTGTCCCTTGCTTAACCCAAACACAAGTCCTAAAACAGCACCTTGCTCTTCACTATTTGCTTAAGGGGAATATGAGGTCAGCTTAATTTGCTGGGTTTCACCTTGCATAACGCTGTGCAAGCATGGTCTGTGAAGTACCGTACCATAGCTGGAAGTGGATTTAAAATAACAATATTTCATTGTTAGTTCCCAGAGGAGATACACATGAAGTGCAGAAGAAGGAAATTTAAAATCAATGTGCCATTTAATTGCTTTTATTTCCTCAAACGACTGACAATGAAAAAGCCATTTTATTTTAAATGTGGGTTTTGGTGAACCATATCCTCAGATAGAAAGAAAGAAAAATGATAGGCCTTTAATTTTCTCTCCCTCTGGCTTTGTGTTGCTCTGGGACTACTAAGTATTGTAACACCCAAATTGTTTAAGTGACTGTATGAAACGTAACATTTAAATCCCCTCAAGTAATTGTAAATCAAAGCTGTACTATAATTTACAGTACATTTATTTTTAAAAGTCATGTTTATATTGCATCTTTCAGCCCAAATTTTCTCATAGTGTTTTATATACTGGATTCTCTTCCATCAGCATCAAGATTTGGCTACCTCTGAGAGGTTACGAAGCTGTCAAAACCAGCAACTTCAACTATCACAGGCACAAACTAACATATTGACAAAGACTGTTGAGACAAATTCTTTTATGAGAGAAGCTGTCACATAATTTTCACCCACTGAGAATGTTGAGTTTTCAATATCTTGGCTCTGCGAGTCTCTTCTGGTCTAGTATGAGGCATCCTTGCGCATGGCAGGGGGGGTGGAACTTGATGATCTTAGGGTCCTTTCCAACCCTAACCAGTCGATGATTCTATGATTTTAACATATAATCTATCTTATTTCTCTACAGCAAATAAAGTGATGAACAGAATCTCCTTACAAGCAAGTAAATTTGCCAAACCATGTCATGACCCAGTGGCAAATGAGAGTCTTGGAGAGATGTTGTTCTATCAAAGCACATTCCTTCCAACATGAAGGAATTACTCTCTGGCACCTGTGATGCGCACAAAAGAAACCGAAGGTGAGTTTCCTCGTCTTTGATTCTCTGAACGTGAGATAAAGCATTGTTCTAGGAGTGAGTACATGCCAGTAGGAGTATACTCCAGTAATGTGCATCTCCCACTGCTTCATTCCAATGGATCTTTCTGAGCTTTCCTATTTGAGGATCTGCCCTGTGCACACACAGAAACTGAAATCCATGTCTCGTCCTTGTCGTTTCTCTTCAATTTGGGCTAAACAGAGGTAAGCGGAACAATACACAGACCAAAACTGCCCCTTTTTATGACGTCAATTAGATGACATAATTATATATAGAAACCAAGCAATTACAATGCTTATACTAAAGAAAAGGGGTAGACAAGTCAAGCAGTTTATTCATCTTGTCCTTTGAGGTGAAAGAATTGAATGGTTTTAAAGAATAAAATGGGATTGAAATGAAATCAAACTTGAGTTTACCAGATCTGAAGAGTCACGTGTTTCCACTTACTTGGATACCCTCAGTCAGCAACAGTGATTTATATAAGCTGTAGCACAGAAGGCATATTTGAAATTAGAGGTTCCAATATTTTTTAAAAAATAATTCCATAAGATGTTTGCCCTGCTAAATCCAGCATTTTTCAAGTATAATAGAAAAAATAATTTTTCATCTATTGTTGGTGAAGAAGGGTAATTCATTGTCTGATATTTGTCATGCAATATTTGTTATGCTCATGTTTAAAACATTTCAGTCTCCCTAATGGGAGCAGAAACAAACTATCAGATCTAGAGGAGCATATAATGCATAGCAATTAGTGGAAATACAATGTATAAATAACTTATACACATAACTTGCATGAAATGTGCAGCAAATGCAGTAACAGAAATCAGTGCATTTTCTCATTTTAACAATTCATTAATCCTTAAAGATGCCAAAATAATGCATATACAATGGGCTGCTGGAAAGGTGTTTGGCCCAAAACTTATGTGGAGATATAATTTCAAATGTTGTCTATATGATTGTAGGAAAGTTTCTGAGAAAGTGTAAGATAGTGCAGCCCCATTCCTTGCATGGAAATAATTATACACTCTGGGTTTTGACCTAGCTTCCATGCATACACATCTGCACTCCAATCAAGAAAAATTTATTTCTGTGTCCTGAAACTGATAGGGGCTTGTGTCAATTTGAGAAAGGGTTTATAGAATGCAGAACTGTTGAAAAGTTGCTTTATGAAGAGGTCATTCCATATTAGGAGATATTCAACACTACAGCTGAGAGATGACTTTCAAACTTTTTCTTAGACTGGAACACTAGCTAATGGAGACTTGCAAATTAAACCTTTTTTTTCTTGGTGCTGAGCCATATAAGCTTGCTCAGCATTTCTCAGATGAGATTGAAGGACTCTGGATGTGACTCTCCCTGGAGGTCTTTGGGTGACAGATGTTTGTGCATTCTATTGAATCCTCAGGATCTTCTCCAGGTTGGCTCCTGTGACTTCTGCATCTCCCATATCATCTTGACAGCTTCAGTAATTACCTGCCTTAACTCAGCCTTTGGGGACTGACGATGAGCACTGCCTGCAATGCCTGCAGAGGCTGTGGCAGCTTGCCTTCTCCAAAGTTATTTGTAAGTCCTCTGTCTCAGCATTACAGCTTCTCGGGTTGAAGTAAAATTTTAAGAGAGGAACAAAACTGCTGCTCTTCATCCTGCACAGAGAATGGTACCTTGCTCACTCATAAACTTTCAGGTCCCTGTCTGCAAACAACTAAGGCTGCTTACTATTGCAAACAATGTCCACTTACTATTTTAAACAACCTACACACATATGCCTTATAACATCTCTCTTGCTTTGTACTGTGGGTTCATTCTGCCTTTCAGAATAACTGAAAATAAAATAACTAAGTTCAAATACTTTCACATTTCAAACTACCATGAATTTATACAATTTTTTAGTTAAGCTGATGTAACAGTTCACGTTTCACTTTTTCTCAGCACTTACATTCTCTTTCAGGCAATTTTCTCCTAATACTCTTAGCATGAAACTGTGCTTCCTCCTTGAGATGGTTCAGTTTTCTAAGAGCACATACTTAAACAAAAAATGTTATCCACTCACTGGTTAAGATTTCTGTATCATCTGTAGCTGTGCATTTGCTCATATTACTTAAGGTTTATTTTTTATCTGAGTTCTCATTAGTATTTTCAATCTGTTGTTTATTCTGCGTGTCTTTTACCTGATTTTTTTCTATTGATTTTCTAAGTCACAGCATTCTTGAGTTCCAGTCTTGCTTTCTGTCAGATGTTTGTTTGAACAGACTCTGTACACTCTGTGAATAATATTTAATTTATTATGTGAATATATTGTGAATAATATAAAATTTAGCACCATTTTTCATACCTTTGAGAATATTTTTAAATGTGGATCTTGTGTTTGAATATATGAGCACAGAAAGTCAATTTTTTCAAACTGAGCATATTGTGAATATTTTGGGTGAAGTGTATGAAATGTTTTCCAGCACTTACAATATTATAAATGAATGCATTCATAATTTAGAGAAGAAAAAGCCTGTACAGAAAATTTGCACTAAAAGGATTAAGAAGTTGTGTTTGCCCCATTCCTGGCAGTGTTCAAGGCCAGGCTGGACAGGGCCTTGAGCAACCTGGTCTAGTGGAAGGTGTCCCTGTTCGTGGCAGAGGGGCTGGAACTGGGTGATCTTTAAAGTCCTTTCTAACCCAAACCATTCTATGATTCTATAGAATTTTCATTTGGCATGAGGGGGATTTTCAGACTCTTCTGTATACACAAATGTAAATATCTTTTTAAAAGCACTTTTCTTCATAAGATCTATCATTTTTATATGAAAGATCTGATATTTTGAAACAGTGGTTCACAGTATTTTTATTTTCCTTCCAGAGAGGCTTAACTTTTATAGCTAACTGTTATTCTTCTTGGTCTTTTGTCAGGGAATGGTGCTGAGAATATTGACATTTCTCTTGTTCTACTTCCTCAAGTTTAGTTTCCCTGACTTCTTCTTTTATTTCTGATGTGTTCAATGAATCACTCTCAGTGTTGGTGCTCAGCAGGAGAGAGGCTGACTTTGCAACATGGGGCAGCAGAGGGTTGATGATATAACCACTAGGAAGCCTTGTGGGCTATTGCTGTTACAGGGCACTCTACTGCCCCGATCAATCCTCCCCATGATGGAAGGATTTGTGTGGAAAGATTTCTTCATTTTATTTTGATTTTTAAGTAGAATTTAGTGTTTGCAGAATATGTCTGATTGAAGAGAAAGGGGCTGAAGTTCAGCCTCTGCGCTGCTGTTTTAATACTTCGTCTCTCTGTTAAACATGCTGTCCAGTGTGTCCATTATGACAAGGATGTCTATATAAGGAACTGCTTAGAGACCATCAAGAGTATCAAAAACGTGTCAGATGTTGCCCAGCTAGGGAGATTTGAACCACAGACCTTTAAGAAAGCAGGTTCTCCACCAGAATGCCAACAGATCTCTGTGCATCCAGTTGTGTGTGGCTAATGTCACCAGTTAATATTACTGTGGCCAGATGTGGATAGCAAAACCAATTGATCATAATGACACTAAGGGGAAAAAAGAAAAAAAAAAAAAAAAAAAGGGCTAAAATATAGCAGAATTCCTATTCCACACAAACTGGGAGAACAGGGCACTGCTTGCGCTCTGGTGCATGGTCCTTGTACCAGTGCTTAACAAAATAGTGAAATCTGTCCTTTTGACCATTATTGCATGTGAAACAAAAGACATCAACACTGCTCTTTTACTGTACCTATATAAATAATAATATACTAATGGGTATCATGAAACATCTAGAAAGGCTGCTTCCCTTGTTGCTTAACAACTTTATGTGCATTTCTTTCTGGCATATGGGTTAATCTGACAGTTTTTAGAGCAGGAAACCCTGCTCATGTTCACAGAATGTATCTGGTATCACCTCTGATCTTGGAGAAAACAGTCACCCCATGCATTCAATAATCCTCACCTTCTCAAATACACAGGCATTTCAGGGGCAGAGAGTGAAGAATAGTGAGAAGTAACAGAAAACAAGCAGTTTTTTTCTTTTTCTCTCATGTTTTATGCTTTTGCTTGTCCAGTGACTTATAAAGCACCAATTGTGATGTATGCCAGTCCAGTATAGGGAAGAATTAGCCCCTCACTCTTCAACCTCATTTTCAGACTTTGATCTCGCTTCTTTACATAGCATACTAACCAAGGCAGTGAGTCTTGCTATGAGGAAACTGAACAAGCAGTATGTGTGGTACCAGCCTTCAGTCCTGATAATCTGAGCAGCTCTGGGAACTCAGCAGAGTTCTGTGTTTTCTAATTTCGGCACAACTTGACAGTCACTTTATTCCTGCAGTCCCCTGATCCTCTAGCATTTTGTGATAAGCCTTAAGTCCTGCATAGTACATGAGCTCACTGACAGGATGAGTGAAGAACGAGGAGGATTATTCATTGTTCCCATTAAATGTAAATCCTTTCAACAATAACTTAGCAGGAAAGCAGTGTTACTTCACAGGGAAATTTACTTTGGACAGATTTACTTAAAAAAGCTGCACTTTATTCTGGAACTATGCTAGACAATCATATTTCCTTCTTTTTTCCTCTCCTTCCCACTGTAAGGACTTTGTTTATTATAAGGAAACCAGCGCTATTAGCTTGGTTTTTCCCAAATTTTGCTTAGGGAGAGGTAACTGACACACTTGAGAAAACACATGGATAGCATGACACTGGCACAGGTCCCAGTAACTTGTGACCACAGTGTAATGGGCTGCATAGCCCCCAGGAGGAACAAAACCACATGGCTCATCATGACAAGAAATTTGGTCATTCAATTTAAAGTCAGACTCAGTGGCAATACTTTGAAATCCATTTCCTATCAGTCTTCAAAGCCCCCCAGGTAGTCTGGTAGGAAAAGTATATAATATCTGAAGGAGATATGATTTCTATCAGTAGCTGGAAAATTGTGTACATATTAGCTAGAAAGTGAGAGCAGAGTTTCAAGACAGTGATCCTAAAAATCTCTGTAATTCCCTGTCATTAAGTTAGGAAAGAGTGGCTATGTATGGTGCACATGGGCTTGTTTTGGTTACATTTTTCTGCATCATTCTTGCTGACAATTTATAGAGAAGTTGGCTTTTCCCTTTGATGGAAGATAGACCTAGTGATCTAATAGGCTGTTTTCCATTATGACTTTTGATTCCATGAATAACAATTTCTTGGGGCTAAAAATAAGGAGAACATTGAAAGATGCTTATACAGAAAATAAAAAAAAAACCCCACCCTTGTATATTGTAATAACTATACATGAAATGCAACATTAGAATGTTTTCAGAAGAAATTTCTACTTGTGTGTTTCAGAAGTACAGCTTATCAGTTGGTTGCAATTTAAACTAGATCCAAATATTGAGATGTAGTGCTCTGCTTTATTTCATCAGCAGGTGGGAGTGGAGGTAACAATAAAAGGTGCCCTGAATTTGGTTTCCTGGCTAAGATAAAGATTTTGTCTATTGCTATTTTATATAACATCTCAGCCTTATTTCCTACACCCTCTATGGGCTAAAGGAATGCATAATAAAAACATCCATTTAATATCTATTCAAGGAGATTGATAGCTTCTGTAAAACTCCCTAATTATGAATATTTTGCTGATACCAGAGTTTGCTTTCTACCGGAGTTGTTATATTCGCCACCATCAGTATATATTTCCAGCTCTGTTTCAAAACCCTGTATGCATCTATGCTTAAAGAAATGCATGGTGTATCTCTTGCCTAAAAAAGGCTTTGCAAGATATTTCCCACAAGAAGTCACAAATAGATCCAAGCTTGAACAGTTTTCAAGGTTTGAAAACAGGGCTAAAATCAGCTGCAGATAAGGAGATGGCAATGCCCAGTGCCTGAAGTGAATCAAAATGAAAACATAGAAGTGTAGATAACACTTGAGTGGCCAAAGCCTTTGCTAGTTACACTTCTGTTCTTTGTAAATGTGCTCCCTCTTTCTACCCTTGCAACCTACGACATCTTCTCTTGCTTTTCTTTTTTCTTGTTTGATGGGAAAAGTTGATTTGTAGTGGACTACTCCTTTGCTAGGATGAAGAATTTTTGGCAGGTTTACAAAGACCAGATTGATTAAAGATTCTTTTCAGACATTAGTTGTCATGTGTTCCAGGTGCTTCTCAACACCACATCTGTATTTCCAAACCTCCCAAGATCTCTCCATCTTCTTTTGCCAATCAAAAGATTTGTGGAGTGAGACAGGAAGTGCAACTGCCTTCTCCAGTTTGTGAGTTTCATAGTTTTCCCATGATCTGGGGCTTATAAGGGTGATTACAACTCTAGGTAACTTAGCTAGAAACAAGTTTAAAAGACACACACAATAGCAATGAAATGTAAAGCTGCGCAAAATTCTTCAATCACAGATACATTGAGGCTCATAATTATGAAAAGAGGCTTTCCTCATTTCTTTGTGTGACCTTTTTCCTGAAGAATGATTTTCTAACATGCACCAAATATCCGTGTTTTGAAAGACCAGAAATGGTCTTTATTCACAAAGGTACTTAAGCACCGTAAGCACTTTAAGCACATCTTTAATGGGACTTCACACCAGCTTCAGGCTATACCTGCACCTAAAATCTGAACAGAATCAAGGTTTCCAGTGTGAAGACAAACCTCTACTGCTCAGACCCTAATTTTCTTTTTCTATTTTGAAAGTTGAGCAACTGAGAATTGATAAACTAGCACTTAAAGAGAAAAAACCCACATGTGATTTATAAGGTATTCTAGAAGATACATTAGAAAGCATGATGGGATGCAATCAATCAGTGCCTGGACTACTCAAGATGCTAAATGATTTTCTCTTTTCTACTTTCAGCAAGCAAGAGGACAGATCAGGTATTAGTATGACACATTTTTCTAACTGATGGGATCATTTTCTAGCACCTTTTCTTGATTTATATTCTTGTATTTATCCAGTTTCTTTTATAACACCATCCAAAGCAGAAACATTAGGTATTTGTTATTTAACCTCTATGATACCTTCAGAAATTGGCAGAACAAACTGCACAGGGCTCATATTCTTATTGTTGCTTTAGATGACAATTTGGCAAAACTGAAGAACTGCAACATTAAATTTATTTATTGTTGTATCATAAAAACATGGAGGTGTTTGAGCATTTCTGGCCTTGGAAGAGATTTGATTTTCCTTACTAGCAAGCAAGGTCGACTAAAGAAGACCTTCTCCTATTCCCAGTAAACCAAATAGGAATTTTTGCACCAACATAGAACGGGAAGTATGCTAGCTCCTAATTATTCATTAATTTCCTGGTATCAGACTGAGCTGTCCAAGAATCTTGAAACTGTGGGTCAATGTAACTCATAATTTATTTAGCAAGTTATGGAAATTTATACTGAAGAAAGAGAATTCTATTCCCTGTCTCGAGAGGCTTCTGGCTACTTCACAGCCAGCTCAGAGACAGTGATTTCACTGGAGTCTGTTCCCTGTGACTTCAGTTTGCAATGAAAAAAATAACTGACTGACAAAAAGCCCCCTGTGCACACTAAAGAGCTGGGGTTTCCACAGAATCAGCCAGATGCTCATGCTTGTTTCCCAAACAATTTTTTTCCTTCCTTGTCAATGTAATATAGCTGATGGCTATATCACATGGCATATAGCATGCCAGAAATAAATAACTTGCAAACTTTAGAAGCCTAACAATATAAACAACTTAATTCATCCACCCAAACTGACCAGTTCCAAGTTTTGTCTTTGCTTTAAATATGACTGAGCTTTGGGGTTACTCTGAGCTAAAGTCCATGCGTCCTTGAGAGGGTGAGTATATTGTGGCTGTTTTACACAGCCTGCTGGCCTATCTGGGAATACAAGCTGAATTTTAGTCTCATTGTAGTTTAAAAAGACCACAGTGCTGTGTCAGTGCAGATGAAAATTATTAAATTCTATTAGAAACCTAATGCCTTCCCACAACACCCACATGTATTCCACAAGATAGAAAATTGTCTTTGCTATATTAACAAAGGAATTTCTAATGTAGATAGTATTACTGCGGCAATAAAAATGATGAGATGTGCCAGTCAAAGGTCTTAGAGCTGTAAGTGAACTAGTGACACTACTTTGGAAATTTTAGTTCCAGTATTATTTCATTGTGGTGCAGCCATTCAAACTAGATTACATTAACATAAGCTAACTTGGTACAGAAGACTTAACCTCAGAGACATATTTTGAGAATCACAGAATAAACTGGCTTGAAAAGACCTTTAAGATCATCAAGTTCAACTGTTACCCCAGGACTTCCAAGGCCGCCACTAAACTGTATCACTGAGGGACTCATCTACACAGGTTTTGAACACTTCCAGGGACGGTGCTTCAACCACTTCCCTGGGCAGCCTGTTCCAACATCTGACAACTCTTTTGGTGAAGAAATTTTTGCTAATATCTAGTCTAAACGTCCCCTGGTGCAGTTTGAGGACATTCCCTTTGGTCCTATTATTACTTGGGAAAAGAGACCACTGACCCCACCTCAGTGCAACCTCCTTTCAGGTGGTTGTAGAGAGAGTTAAGACCCCCCCGAGCCTTCTCTTCTCCAGACTAAATAACCCCAAGGATTGTTTATGCTGCTTTTATAATGAGAGATCCAGAACTGAATACGGTGTTTGAGGGGCAGCCTCACCAATGACAAGTACAGGGGGATTATCACTTTCCTAGTACTGCAAAAAGTGAGAAGCCCTTCCTATGCTGAATCTTATTCTCACATTTGCAACAGTGGTGGCACTAGAGTGGTAGCATAGGAAATCCCCAATGAGAATTACTCAAAGGAATTGACAGAGCTTTGGCGTACAGGTGGCCAGTATTTTGGACTGATCTATAGGAAATTCAGTTTTCTGTTATTACTCAGTATAGAGAGGAAATCTTCTGGCTCTAAGAGTTAGATAGAACCACTACTAGGGAATCTCATAAACTGTCCTTTAATCACATGCCTGGCATCTGATTTGCAACAGCAGTTAAACGTAATTTACTCTAGAACATCAATAAAACCCCAATGAAAAAGGCAGTGTGTAACAAAGTGTCCTACTTGCTAGGAGGTTCATTAGGACAAGACATATGGGAAAGGAATAGTAAGGTCATACACACTAGATAAAGTGTCATCTCACTTTGTGAATTGCTTGAGCAAATAGAAACTACTGGCTGAGATGACATTGGTGCCCTTCACTGTGGACGAACTTTCAAGAACATATCTATTTTTTTCCCTCTCTCAATGAGCTGGTAATTGCAGACTGAAAATTTTTCTAGTATCAGTCCCAAGAGACATTGAATGATTTAAGGTATTTATGCAAGTTAAGCCCAGCACAACAGTAACTAGCCTTGGGGGAGTGGGAGAAAAAAATTAGACTTGCTCCTGCAAAGTTGGCTCTTCCTCATAAGAAAATTTAGGGCAGTGTATGAAATCTCCTGCCAGATCATTTCAGTTATTCACAAAGGGCCAAAAAAAAAGGGGATTAAGCAGTCTTCTCTGAAAGATATGAACTCTGCCAGAGAAAGCCATAGCACACTTCAAGGAGCAGGCCAATTCTTCTGTTCTGACAGACTTAGTTGCTGTGCTTCACTAGTCTAGGAATCAAATGAGAAAGGTTTATTCTCTGAATGCCTGGGCTTGTCCAAAGTCTAGAGGTGCCTGAGCATAACAGTAACAGCAGCATACGATAATGTACATTTTTGTGATGGACTGTCTTTTGTTATGTACTACATAACGCAGAAGCGGAAAGGCATTCTGCCTGGTTTATCTGCATCTATGCCAGAAGATTTGCTGGTAGAGGTCATGCAGCCAGAGGACGCATTTTTGCTGTGTTCCTAGACTTATAGCTAGGACAGAAATATCTTGCAACATATTTAACTTCAGGGGCTGTCTTTTAATTTCCTGTTTCAGTATTTGTCTCTTTTCTGGGGCCAGAACAAAACTTATCTCTATATCATTACTGTCTTCCTTTGGAGGAAGAGAATCCTTCACCTGGCAGGGGTAAGAAATGCCCCTATAAAATTAAGCTCAGTGTTCTGTACATTTTTTGCAAATCATAAACTCTGGACAATTTCAGATTATTATGGTACAACAAAAAATCATATTGTGCGAACCTTCAGTAAATTACTGCAATTCTTATAGTACTTTTGTGATGATGATAAAGCTATTTGTCTTCCAACAAGCTTCAAGACACACTTTTTCTATAGCACTCTGTTATCATAAGCACAGAACACAGTTTGGATTGATGTAATTTGATACGGTTTTGATGAGATTCTGGGAATCTAATATGACAAATAGACATGAACAACACAAACCTTCCAGCTAACAAGTTTTGAAAAGAACTAACTAGAGAAAAGAGACATCTTAGGAAAGAAATGCTATGTTTAAAAAATGGTAAATGCCGTAGCTCAAAACCATCTCTATTAAGTAATGCAGAAAACAGTTTGAGAATTTCAAATTCAAAAATGTTAATGAGTTAATATGAATCTTTTTGGTTGTAACTGTATCTTAGCTGCCTTATAATGAATATTCGTGTAAAGATTAGCTCCAAGTTAAAGTAACAAGCTAACAACGTACTAGCTATGTACATATACGGACCCAGAATGTTAACAGAAATTTGGATAGATATCTGTCACAGGCAATAATACCAAACTTTGAAATATCTATTTTCTATAAAATAGTGATATCAACAAGATATAAACCACTTTGTATAATAAAGAAATATCTGTCCTTAAATAGAATTGCTATTGCATACTTTGAAATTTTTCCCTAAAAAGATCTCTTGAGGGAAAGGGACTTAAATTACAATTTTGCTCATATACACAGTAACATTACCCTTACTTAAATTATCACTTGCAAACCTAAGTAGTAGTGTATTTCTACCCCCTTAATCTCCAGAAAAAATATATTGTCATATTAAGTATGTCCTAGAGTCTCAGCTTCCACTGAATTAAAAAATGTTCTTACTGCTTATGATGACATAGATAACCTTAAAAATAAGAACCAAGTATAAATGATGACACTTTCATCCAGAAAGAAGCCATTCATCTCAAGATGTAGTTAACTCTGCAGCTATATTGGTAGCAGTTTGGATGTCTCTATTTTTAAGTAACTACAGAAAGATTCATGTATTGTGCATTATTTTCTATCTACTACTATCTGTGTCCTTTGCAAATTAATTTTTGCATACTCAGATATGATGAACAACCCTATTGTTCTCAAAGCCTGTCTCTTAATATCTTTTGTATTTGTGTTATACATTGCTAAGGAAAATGTGCAATACTTTGAAAGCATGAGACATTGGAATAAGAAATACAGTGAAATAAAATGCAGCAAAGAACAAAATGCTGCTTCTACTACTCCCTCTTGTTTGAAGCCCTGTTCATACTACATATATGTGTGTATCTATGCACACCTGTATACATATATACATACATGTATATATAAATAGACGTAAGTATATATGGATAGTTGTAAGCAAGGCTGTAACACTAGAATTGAAAGAAAGCTAAAGAAATAGAGACAAAAAATTAATTTCACTGCAGTATAGTGTGCCTAGTACAGGTTTTAGGCTACAATTTAGTGGTCTCAAAAGGATAAGTAAATGTGGAGGTCAATACAGTTTTTGAAGAGCTCTTCAGCTTCTTTTTCGGTCACTCACATTCTTAAGGGAGGACTATTGCTATGCTATTCTAAAAAATATTAAATGGAACCTTTTGTGGGTCAAAAGAACCATTCAGTTTCTGAATAACCCAGGAAGCTAATAAAACAAGTTTCAGTTACTGTACAACTTGTAATAAATCTTCTAATTTTCTAATCAGGTACTCATAAGTACCTGATCTTTTTCAGGACTAAAATTGTAGTGATAGGACAGACAGATCAACATAGTGGCATGACTAAATGGAAAATGGAAAACAATATTTATATCTCCTGTTCATTTGATGGCATGAGGTACAAGAATAAGCAATAGCAGAAGAAAATGAAAAAAAAGATGTGAAATTCTACATGAACTTTGCAATACGTAGCACTACCAGGTTGTAGTGCCCAGGTTGCCCAGGGAAGTTGTGAATACTCCATCCCTGACGGTGTTCAAGGCCAGGTTGAACAGAGCCTTGGTCGACATGGTTTAGTGTGAGGTGTCCCTGCCCATGGCAGGGGGGTTGGAACTAGATGATCTTAAGGTCCTTTCCAGCTCTAACTATTCTATAACTACCAGCAAAACTTACATGTAAGCTATAAAGAATTTTCCACTTTGAAGATTACAGATTTAAGGTTTTATTCCCTTTTGTGCCACTTTTCCACAACTGACCATTTCTATGAAATTTTCTCTTTTTATTCTGAAATCATTAATTTATATTAAAGATACCAAAAAGAACCAATAACACATGCTGTTCAGTACTTAAAGACAGAGATTCAGAAGAGTTAATCTTTGAGAGAATGGACCGCCATGCTTCCACTTGTTTTTTCCTACTTCAGTTCAAAACAGCCACTGGGAAAAAGCAGAAAATATGTTGCTAATAATAAACTATAGTTCAAATACTGGATATTTTTGAAGGACTCATAGTGAAGAAATTTCGAGATGTAATTGTTTTTATACCAACTCATAACTTGACAGTAAAAGCCAAAGAAGGATAGTAGACTTTCTCGGTAAAAAAGTCTAGAAAGCAGACTTTCTTGGAATTTCTTGGTGGTTTTTTGTTTTGGTTTGGTTTGAGGTGTTTTGGAGAGGCAACAAATACTGGCTCAAAGACAGGCTATTTTTTTTTTTTCTCCTACTTTTCTTTAAATGGCTCTGCCACAGTACTTGGTGGTGATGGATATCCTTATAAAGATAAAATGAAAGTGGTGATCAGAATGGATAGTGTTGACAGGCAGACAGGCCTAAAAGAATACTCTGCTGCAGAAGTGGAATTGTAATATTTTCAGTTGGTCAGCAATCATCTTATTCAATACATTTTAAATAAGCCTGAAATGAGTTATCTTCTCTCAAGAGCACCTGGTGTACAGTAAACTCCAAAACTTCCCTGAGTGGAACACCTACAGCAAAAATGTTTATTCAGAAATGAGAGAAAATGTCTGTAACCTTTAAGAGTGGCATATTAACAACGTTATGACTTCATAACATGCATTATTCAGAAAAAAAAAATTCCAAGCCTCCAAAAGGCAAAAACCCCTGTCCGCATTTGCAGCTGAAACACATTTCATTTACATGCTTAGCAAAATTATTAAAATAGCTGTTTTTCTTATCAAAATTATGTACTGCAGGTCAAAACATTTCCAGAAATCATTTTTGGAATTCAGAATGTCATCTTCTAAACTTGGGAATGCTGCATACATGCTGATAGAATAATTTGGCAAAAATAAATCTAAGGAGATGATCAGATTATTCTATCCATTATATTTATTTTGTTGCACTTATGTGGGTGGGGAGGTAATGCCACCTTTGGGGATTATGTGATTGAATATAATTAAGTGGGGATACAATCCTATAACTAACCTCCTTTTTTTTTTTTTTTTTAAATGATTCCTGCATCTCAGTGCATGATCATGGAAGTAAGTATTTCAAGGGAAAACGCTTAGTTATAGTGAATTTTGTGCTTACAGAAATTTATCAGACTGATTGACTTCATTAATTACATTAGGTCTGCCTTGGCACACTTTTAGTCTGCCCTCTGACAGCTTCATGTTTGTTATACTCTGTTTATGCAACTCCCAGCATGAGCCTAAACTCCACACCTATTTGACTCTGGCTTTATGGAAGCTATTGTCTCAGAGTGTAAAGTGGTAGAGTTTAGGGTTGGACCTTCTGTATGGGTGCAGTAATGAATATTTCTTGTTTGGGTTGTCTGTTGCTAGATTCCTAAGAAAAAGTGATAGGCTAATAGCAGCAGATGTGAAGGTTTTTAAACACAGGCTAGTTTCTGAAGCTGCTGGTCAAACATAGTTCACCTCCTAAATAGCATTGATCTCAATAACATTCAGTAAGAATGTTTTTGGAATTAGTAAAAAATCCCACATGTGAAAAACATCCATATCTGTCCCTTCAAAGCAGTGTTCTACCATAAAGTATCAGTCAACATGAAATATTATTTTAGTGTTCCCTTCACAGAATAACACTACAATTAACTGTGGAATTTAGCAGATCTGAAAGGAAAACGTAAATTGTACTCAGGTACACAAACATCCACGAGCAAATAAACATGGGATATATCTGACTGTCTACAGCTCAGTAGTAAAAAAAACCTCAGAATAAGGGACTCCTGTGTAGTTGTTGGAGTGACGAAACAGATTGTAACCAAAAGTTATTGCCAGTGGTCTTCGTAGGACTGTCTTTTAAACTTTTCTCATGTTTCTTGCAGATCCTGAGTGGCACATCAGGCATTTCTTTCAATCTGGTTTCCCAGCTGGCTTAAGGGGCAATGAGGAAGAAATCCCTGAAATGAAATGAAAAATAAATACTGATTAGAATATTAGAAATGAAAACCCATGCCTAGGTATGGAGAACAAGAGGAAAGACTGGCTGGGAAAGCTGAAGTAGGATCCCAGTGGAGAAACCTTCAGAATAAGGTGAAGGGTGAGTCTGTCATGCAGTTAGACAGATTCTTATTGCACATGCATAAAGAGACAAATCTATATTGCTCTAACAATCTTAATTCTATCACTGCCTAACTCTAAAACTTTGCCTGTGCCTGACTGTGTTGGTCTTACTGCTAAGTGACAAGTCTGGGATAAACTAAACTGGCGTCTTTGCACATTACCGCAATTCTCTATTGACTGCAGGGAAAGAAACTGTTTTGTTTAGGGCTAAAGATGCTCAGTTATCTGCTGCTAACTGAACTTTCAGGAGGCTATCAAAATTGTCACTGATGCCAGGCAAGCCCAGAGAAACAGCCAGCTGCTGAACTTTCCAACAAAACCTAACACAAAATGGCTGCACACCAATGAATTTAAAAGAATTAAATAAACTACAACAGGCAACTTTTCCAGAAAGGAAAACTACATTTTATTTATGAATATCTAAAGTGACACTGTTTGAAAACACATAATGTGTTTTTAGTATGGCAATTTTATTGATAACAGATTTCTTTCTGCTGACGCCTTGATTTCCTTTAAATCCTGGCAGTTCTTTTATTTTTTATGCCATGGTATTTCAGATAAACAGAGAATTCAGCTCAAGGCATGTTTCTGAAATTTGGCAGCTCTTCCAGATTTCATTTCTTTGACAGTTTTTAAACAAGTAACCTAGTAATAAGAGGGTCTACAAAACGAGGCAGTTCTGACAAAGTGCACATGGTGTTTGAACCTGCTGTAAAAGTCATCTTACCTCCTATATGACAATTAAATGAAGCAGTTCATACAATTTTGCATTTCTGGTGGCTGATGTACCAAAGCAAGTGCAAACTGATGTACGTCTGTGCATTTTCAGTAATTCCAATGAAAAGTCATAATTTCATTTTAGAAGAGAGTATAACAACAACATAGCTAGTAGCAATCTCTTTATTGAATAAGAAGTCATATTTCATATGTTTGCAAGAACGAATAATGGAACACCCACAACAAGAAAGAAGTCCAAAGTCACCTTTAAGTCAGCAGGTGAGAGATAGCAATATTAAAAGCTTTATTCCTGCCAAGGACCTGAAGTAGTCAAGTTATTACATTAACCAAACTCCATAAATCATCTTACACTTTAGTAAATAAAAATTATTCCATGATGTTTCTTATTTTAAATTATTATAACTATGCATTTGAAATTGTAATTCCAAAACTCCACAATTTCTCCTTAGACACAGGCTGTTTTAATAGACAGAACAGTAAACAGAGACATTTGCCAACATATCTGTATTAAAAGACTATCAGGAGGCTAACTGAAACTGAGGTCAACTTCTTTAAAACTACTATTGAATATTCACAGCAACCATCTTGTAGAATGTACCCAGCTCTCAAAAGCATAACAATAAAGTTGTCCCATTGTCACTCTTGTAGCAAATAACTTTCTTTGTATTGAACTGGCTCCAAAAACAATAGTTTATCTTTTTAAATAGTTAAACTTTCCAGTACTTTAAGGTGAAAGAGCATTGCTGATAGCTGCTTCTTACCATTGTATTATTTAAATAAACAGAAAAATGTAAACAGAGAACTAAAGTAAATCTCATATGTGAATGGGCTTTCTGCTTGTCAGCTTCTGTTCAACTTTGAAGGTAGTTGGTTACAGACTTCAGATAGCAGCTACAGTTTTCACCTAGAACTAGAAAAGAAACATAGAAGAGTACCAACTATGATTCCTGTAGTAAATAATTTTATTTGAGGAGAAAATGAACATTGAGATTCCTCTTTCTGGAAATGAATAAACTGGTAAGAAATACAAGTCTGTAAAAACACCACTGGTTCAGGGGTTGCCTCTATCATAACTCATAGTACTAGAAGCTAGAGGCACATGACGACCCTCTTACGAGGTTTAATGTGTATATTTAATAGTAAAGGGACATATATTTTCATACAGCTTGTACTGTGGAACTCAGTGCCACAGAATGTTTTAGAGCGAAAACATTAAAAAGGGTTGAAAGAAGAAGTCTGGAAAAATTATATTTAAAAGTTATTGATGCTTTTAAACACAATGGTCCAGCAGTGTTCTCTGATACAGAGGTCCTCATATGAATGCATCATAGAAGCTAGAAATATGTTACATTGGGGAAAGCCTGAATATTAAACTTCTCCCCAAACATCTGCTTCTCACGAAATGTCAAAGGAAATGTATTTATATAGGTAGGCCTTTGGTATCATCTGGCAGGAGGAGTAAAACATGGTTGTAGTTAGTGCTGTGCAACAGGAAGTTGAAAACTGCACACCATTTTCTAGGCTTAGGAATGTGTTTTAAGATGGTTAAGCATTTTTTCTTAATAGGAAACTAAGTATTTTCAGCTTCCCTTGTGACAAGAGGGAGTAAAACAAGTTTAACAGAAAAGATTTTCTCTTTATTAGGCAATTTGTATTCTTAATCCTTATCTTACCTAAAAATGAGACAGCAGTTGCACTAGAGAAATTTTGCTTCTTAAGCCTTCAAGTCAATTATTAGTTCCTCAGGAAGCCATTCGTATAACAAATTTCTGTTCCAAGAACACAAAAAAAATAGAAATTTATTTTTACACTGCGTGTTGTAATCACCTGAGGAAGGGCAGTGATGATACATGAGTTTTAAACTGCCTTTCTAATAAATTCTGTGTTTTTCTTTGCTTGATAATACAATTTCCTTATATTACAATAAAGCTTTAGTGCTTGTACAGCTTGTTCCTGCTGTAATTTGCTTGTTTCAGTTTTACTGCTTTTTTAAGAGTGTCAAAAAAGCAATTTTTAAGTCTAGACAGCATAAGCCAACTAAGTGGTGAAGGAAAAGGCTTTCAGCCAGCAGAAAGTGTACATGTGACTGATTAGCCTCATTGAGAAGTGAGCTATAGAGCAAAAATATAGTGTTGTCGCCTGATGCAAGACAGCTACATCAGAAAAATCATGAGGGGAAAAAGCCCCTGACATTCTTCAAGCAACCTTCAACATTCATAAAATGTGCCTGATCACACTGCATTATTATAAATATCTTCTTGTGCCTTTAGAATAAAGGAAAATTGTACAAAAATTCATCAACATGGCATGATTAAAGCTTTTGATTTTTTGGACTTTTTTATGAACTAGATTCCAAGTCAAACAAGGAGACTTCAAAATAACATCTTATAAGGTTGTGTAACATATGGCTAAGAGGCTAACCGGCACTGTGTGTGTGGTCAGTAAACAGATTGTTAACAACTGTGGCTGCACTGGCAAAACAAGGACTGGTCACGTCCTCCTTCATCAGATACCCCTTCCCACTTCCCTGATATTTTTCAGGGTATGTATTTATGCCTCATACCATTGGATTGTATTCATATCTTAGATAAAATACAAAATGAAAATGAGTATTCAGCTTCTGTAGAAGTTATTTGCACTGCTGCTTCATTATACGGAGTTTGTTCAATGGCCTCAGAATTCCACAGTCAATTGCGCATTTACTGAAAACCTGATTAGCACCTAATTTTGGAGACACAGCCAGCTCTCAGAAACACATCGGTTTGTCAGATTCAGAGGGCTGATTTGACTCATTTTAATATCATACATATTCAAAATTACCTTATTAGAGTACAGAACTGGGACAAAAACTGAATTAAGTGGCTCTTTTCAAGTGTGGCTTCTGTATTTAATATATAGCCATAGCCTTTTTTGCAGTATATCAGCTAATCAATGATGGGATTAAGGAGTTGGGAACCTTAAGTCAGTAAACATGCCAAACGAAGTAAGTCTTAAAGCACTGGGCAAAAGCTTAATTACATAAAGGCCAATAAGATATGAAGAAGTTCTTTACTATAAGGGTGGTGAGGCACTGGAATGGGTTGCCCAGGGAAGCTGTGAATGTTCCATCCCTGGCGGTGTTCAAGGCCAGGTTGGACAGAGCCTTGGGTGGCATGGTTTAGTGTGAGGTGACCCTGCCCATGGCAGGGGGGTTGGAACTAGATGATCTTAGAGTCCTTTCTAACCCTAACTTTTCTATGATTCTAAGAAAACAAGCTTCCAGATTTTGTATTTTGTAATGTTATGAAAAAGATTATGCTACTCAAACCAGAGAACTGAAGTTTTACAAATGAAATATATACATTTTCATATTTCTAATAGGTAAATATGCCTTTCTTCATAAATGTATTTCCATTTGGCCCTGTATATTGAATAAAGCTAAACTCAGGTAGCAGATCAGCAAATATTTTCAAAAGACTATGGTTCAAAGGGAGTGGCTAGTGAGACTGTAAAACATAATGCAATAATAGATACCAGCTTGTCCCACACATTAAGTGTATTAAAATAAGACTGCTCATGAGCAACATTTTTTCTTGCAGCTGCCAAAATATAAGTCTCACAATCACTTCTGGTATGACTACATGTATCTTCTTAGTACATACATCTCCTCAGCTGGAAATTATTTGAACCAGCAGTTAATTGGGTTCATAGCAATTCAGTACATTTATCTTCAGCAATGACTACAGATTCCTTTTGAGTTCATTATTTTCATTTGATATGCAAGCACAAAGATGGCTTTGGGTAAGGTTTATTTTGAATATGTATATATGAATATATATATATTTTTCTTTATTTTTGTCTTTGCCTTAGCTGCATGTAGAATTTTGTCAAAGATACTGACAAAGTTACCAGCAGATAACACAGCCTTACTTCTTTTTTCCTGAAGGACAGGTAGGGGGAGGATTCCACACTGCTCGTACAAAGTCCAGCTTCCGCATATCCACTACAAACCTCCTGTTGAAATGTTTTGACTAAAGAAAACCTGAAACAAACCAGATGAGTTAGAGGCAAGACCATAGAGACCATGCACTGGAAGCCAGGCTGCTACCTAATTCTCTAACCCATTTTTATATAATTTTCGTCATTTAAAAAAGAAATAACAAACAATAAAAGAAACTTTGCTGCAGAAACTGATAATGTGTGGAGATTGAAGCAGGAAAAGCAATCTGGCACCCTGCAATAGCAAGAAGGTATTCAAATAAGTATTGTTAAAGAAAGTCTAGTACTCTACATCAACCTCTGGGAGGCAAAAATTGAGAAAGTGCATGGAAATATTTTTTTACTGTTATATGATGTTCTGTACAGTTATGTTCCTCCAAGAAAAAGGGAGCTGGACTTCATGATCTTTATGGATCCCTTCCAATTCAACATATTCTATGATTTAAGATTATTTAAATACAGGAATTGATGTAAATATAGAGTGAGAAATTAAACAGGGACTAAACAAATGAAGTTTACAATGGGAGGCAGATGGACAAGAAGCTAAAAATAGTTATGAAGAACATAGCTGGAAAAAAAACAAACAAAAAACCTCATGTTGTTTATATAACCATGTCATTAAAAATTCACTGGAGAGCTATAGTCTTTCTTTTCCAGCTGCCCAGGCTCCTCTTATCAGTCATGTCAATTTATGCATTTATGTAGTGACTCTAACATGCATGAGGACTAAGCTTGATCAGAGATATTTCTTATTACCAAGTCACTAAAATCACCCAAAAGAAAAGTTTCATTTAACCAAAATTGATTGCGCTTCTTTGCTGTGCACCAAAGAAGGAGAGCATCATCTCAAAAACAACCAATTTAGGAGGAGAAAAGGAAAACTGTTGAAAGGAGGCATTATTTAACTAATAAATATTTAAACCTGCAGTTTGATTAGCATAATTCTAACATAAAATTTTTCTTTCTGCCATCAAATTCAGGTTTTGGATTAGTGCTATGTGATGATTGTTACAACTGGGAGGAAAATAAATGAAATTACTGTTTTACCCAAAAGTTAAGTTTGAGAGGTATGATTTTAGCTGCTATATAATATTTTCTCAGTGCTCAACCTATGCCATTTTGATTTTAAAATTACACTTCTACACTTAATTCTCTCCTAATCTTCCGTCCATTTTTAATGATGTCTCATTCATTTTGGTAATACTTTCCTCTGCAAGAAGTTCTTATTACCAACGTCTTAGGAAGACATAAGCTTCCTGTGGTGGGTTGACCTTGGCTAGCAGCCAGATGCCTACCCAACCTCTCACTCTCTCACCTCCCTCAAACAGGGAGAAAATAACACGAAAGGGCTCATGGGTAAAGATAGGAAAATTACCTAACTAGTTACATTCATGAGCAAAACTTGAGTTGGAGAAAATTGATTTACTTTATTACCAATTAAAATATATGTAAATGGTGAGAAAAAAAGAAACAAGACATTTCATCTACCCCTTTTTTTTCCAAGCTCAACTTTATTCCTGACTTCTGTCCCCCTCTCCACCCTGGGTAGGATCACAGAAGCAATGAGGGATGGGCTGCAGCTTACTTCGAGGCCTGTCCACTTGCTGCAGCATGGGGTCCTCCATGGACTGCAGTGGGGACATCTGCGCCAGCATGGAGCATCCTCCTTCTCCTCTGACCTTGGTGTTCCCTCTGCTGGTTCTTACACTTTTTCCCCCCCACCCTCCATCTGTGAAGAGTTTTCTGCCTTTTCCTAGAGATGTTTTCCCTGAGGTGCCTGCCTGTGGCTGAGGGGCTCAGCCATGCCCTACTGTGGGTGTGCTGAAGCTGTCAGGAACCAGCTGTCTCTGGCATGGGACAGCCCCAGCCTCTCCTCATGGATGCCGCTTCTACAGCCCCCTCCCTACCCATGCCTTGAAATGAAAATTCAATACATATCTTTTTTCCAAGCAGACACAAATTTTGTGACTCAAAATGAGGTTGCAGATTAAAACTTTCTATTATTCTACAAAGGGAATTAATGAGTTAGTTGTAAGATTTTTCTCATTAATTTTCTCACTGATAGTCAAGTGTATTGTAAAGGTAAGAGTTTCCATTCTTGCCAGTGGGACTTTTTAGTTCTGGATGAAATAACTATCTCATTTCCCCCAGGGACAGATCTTAAGATGTAGCATTGAGGTGATGGTATTCTCTATGCTGTAAAAAAGGCAACTACTTTCATCCTATGTGTCCAGAGCTGATGAGCCTGTCTCCTTCGAAAGGCAGTTAGATACTCCAGGGATCCAGTCAGATGCAAATACTGAACCACAACTCCACCAAAACCTATTACATTGCAGGTATGGGTCTTTTTGCCTACAGAAATACTAACTTTAACCTGGAGTGTGTTTGATGTGTAAGGAAGAAGGAAGTGCTGTATAATCTTTTGCATCTGTAGATACAAAGTGCAAGTAAGTTGACTGAAAATTGTTTTAGGAAAAGACCTGAAATGTCTCAGGTAACTCAGTTAATACAAGAGAAAATCAGTAAGGTTCAGGTAAGTTCCTGTCCAAGATGAGCTACACAGCTGCACAGGTGAAGTGTGAGCAAATAAGTACCTAGTCCACAAACACCACCACTGATTTTGCTGTTGGTTTCTTCTGGCTTTTTTTTTTTTTTTAACAATTGCGTGCAGGGTTGGAAACAAATCCCTTCCTCCTCCCTCCTATTAAAATTAATAAGAATAATAGTAATAATAATAATCTATTCAGCCTTTCTGCAGTTTCTCCAGAGCTTCCGTTGGTCTTAAGTCTTCTGGAAGAATCCAAACCTCAAAGTCTTTCTTGCTGCTGAGCTGGACGAACTTTAGGATTTTTTACCTCTCTCAGATTACACGGTCTTTTTGAAGTTTCGCAGGGCTTACTTCATCATACTAGAAAACATCTCTGAAGATGTCTGACCTATATACCCTGAAGCTCAGCCCAACTTTAAAAGTGATTGTGTAAAACATTACTCTCTGAAACTAACTTACTGCCAGTACTGACAAGAGAAATTGACTTTTCCTTGCATTGTGTTCTAACTCAGCCAGGACTGTGTTTCAGAGGAGTGATATGAGACTAATGGAGTCTAATTTCAAACTATGGATAGTTTAATTTATGCTTAGTTGTTACATATTATGTAATTAATGCAGCATAACCTAAGAAATACCTCTAAGAAAGAGCCAGTTCTGGTTTTAAATGTAAAGTTGCTTTGTGATCCTTATCTTATTACAAACAGATTCTCTTTCTAAGAGGAATTAATGCAGATGCAGATACACCGATTTCATAAAATTAGTGAACACTCAGATGTTGCACAACAGTAATGACTAAGCCTCTTTTACAAGAGCTAGGTGATGTCATGTGCCTCAGCTGAAAGATTTGGCTGGAAAGCTCCTGCTTTTTCATGTGGAAGAGTATGGTATATACTTAAGACTCAGAACTGGTAGAAACAATGGGAAAATACATACTGGGTAAACATGACTATATGACTAAGTAAAGTGCAGCTCTGAGCTCTGACTGATACCTTGTTCAGAACACTTCTGTGCTATAGCTTGTTTGTGTGTTTTTTCAGCATCCAGCAAAAATCATTATAAACATATCTAACGATAATTCAAAGGAGCTTTCTCCACACACATTCATTCCAATTACTAGGTCTTTGAAGCACCAGATACTGGGATAGAAAATAAAATTATTTGGCATCCATTTCACAAACCTGTGTACCACTGAAAAGAGAAAAATATACATGCCAGAGCTCACTCCAAGGCTTATCCTCTGCCAGCTGGGCTTGTAAACAGGTTACAGACTTCTTGAGTAAAGAGCATTGAGAAAATCTGTGAACCAAATGCCCAAATAACCTGAGGCTCAGTCTGACCAATGACCAAAGACAGGTTTTGAATCTCTGTTCTCAGCTGAAATATGATATGAAGCAATTTTCCTGTGGCTTTAGCCACCTGTGAGCCTAGAATAAACTCCTATTAATTCCACAGACTGAAACAGAATAAGATCAGACTTATTAATGTTGTTCCTTAGAAAGCAGCTGAAAAAAACACTTGACAACTGACTGCATCACCCAAAAGCTGTGATTTTTTTTTTCTGACTTAACTAGTCACTTATCAGTTGAAATAAGACTCTGTAGACCTGTTTTTGTAGGCATTCTCAACCAGTGAAAGCTATTTCCTAACGGCTCTTTTGTTGTTTCCTTACTCTTTGCTAATATTCTGAAATAATATGCACAAACTTTGATTCCATGACAGCAAGAACCTTGATTATTGGCTTATTTAACCTCAGCTACCCAGAGAAAAAAGCATAAAATTATATACCATTGTCAAAGAAAAAAAACCAAACCAAAAACCAAAGAGAAAAAATCCTCACAATACCCCCTCAACCTAAATAAGGTAGAATCAAACTCCAAAATGAAGAAGAATGGTGAGAAAAAGTGCATATAAAACCTAGATCTCATAACTTAATGGACTCTGTGCTCCTCGTGTTGTCAAGAGCAACAAAAATGAACTGATTAACAGCAGGGATAATTCTCTGATTTATGCTTTTTGGGAGGGGAAGAGCAGAGACTGTATGCATATGCTATCTCCAAAGGAATGACTGGTGAAAGCATTCAGAATTTCACTGGTGTATGATTAGGATCTATATAGGCAGATATTCTAAAAAGAAACAGTATTTGTCCTTCAAGAAGGGTAATCTTTTTGGAAAACTGAGCCTCAATCATATTCTACTGACTTGGTTTTGATTTCCAAATTAGAACCCTAGTGAGAGAAAATGTATTTTCTTCTTGAATGTCCGAGTGCTGAAATTTTCCACTGTCACACAAAATATCCTTTTCTGCAATCTGAAGTCAGACTAAGGTAATAATTGCATGACACAGGGACTTATTTTCTTGAGGGCTGGATGCTAGACAATAATGAACCCAGTGCTTATTAAAGTGACTTGTATATTTTGCCTCAAGACATTGCTGAATGCCTTAGCAATACCTCAAGATACTACTGAACTAACAGTGTATTCGTTCTTTATTGCCTTTCAACAAGGTAACAATTCTATATTTGACATTCCAGTATTTAAAATAATCCAAAACACTTCAGCTTTATCAAACCAAAGCGCATTTGTCCTTCAGCCTCTGCTGTCCATGACTGTACTTATTCAAAATGTTTTAATTAATACACAAGAATTTTAAGATTTTTATTCTTTTAAGGAATTTTAAGATTTCAGTTATTTCAGTTGTTTTGGTTTTCATGTGAGTGTGTTAGTGTTTTGTTTGGGTTTTTTTTAATGTTATTTCTGAGTTTTAGAAAACTTAGAAAGCTTTGAGATTCAGGAATGGGCCCTCAGATGACAGAAGAAAACAAGACAAAATCAGCTATGTTAGAATGAGAAGTTGAGGTACTCTACATAATGCACGAGAGCAGCATGCTTTTGTTTCTTAGAGCAGCTTTAGCTGTTGTATCAACAACCTTCACAAAGCACAAATTCATCATCTTAGAAAAAACCCTACCGGTCTGAAAAGTCAAGTTAGATTTAAACAAGCAGTCTAGGCCTGAGTGTAAGACAGATTTCCTGGATTGGATATCTCTGATAAGGAGGGAAAATCTCCAAACACTGGAGAAGTCTAATTTTCCCAGAAATGTGGAAAGTGCTTTGGATGACATTATTATTTGAATAATAATGTCAAGTCAAATGAGACATTAGAGTATCTACAAATGTCTGAGGTTCATTTTAGCCTAGATAAAAATGTGATTATGTACAACTACACAGCTTAGATCAACATTGCTATCTTGTTCTTGTTTGAAATTCAATTATTACCCTGAAGAAGAAAATCACCACCTTTCAAGCTAATAAAATAGAAACATTGTATCATAGAATCATAGAATGGTTTGGGTTTGAAGGGTCCTTAAAAATCATCTAGTAGTTTGCCCTGCCATTGGCAAAGACTCCTTCTATTAGACCAGGTTGCTCAAAATGCAGCTATTCTTGGCAGAGAAAGGTGCTCAGATTTATTTCTATGGGCATTTTAATCAACCTGCATTCTACTCAGAATCTTTTTCTGCATCATCATTTAAATTTTGTGATGTCTGCAGAACTAGTTTGTTCCTGCACTGATGGTTTTCAGTCCAGTAATGCTAATGTCTTTGAATAGAGAGACTAACTACCTCAGATCAGAGATTGTTCTTTCGCTGCTAAACAAGAACTTGCCACAGAGATTTACCATTCCAGATTTTCTCAAAGAAGTTCTCAATGTCAAAAATGAGGAGAGAGAGAAAGTTTGTTTAATTATTGCTCAGCTTCTCTGGCATTATGCAAAAGTGCTGAATTGGAAATGACAACTGATTTGGTGATGTTTGCATATGAGAAAAAATTATTCTGGGAAATCAGATTATGAATATTATTGATCCCAAGGTCCCTGGGATGTGTCAGTATTAAATCACAGAGCAGTGAACTGAATTTGACATGCCATATTTTCTATTCTATCTTTTCCCGGCAGATGAGTCCTTTCTGTGTTTACTAAAAAAATGTCGATATCTGCAACACCTTTTCCTGCATGTGGTGTAAGCATCTACTTCTAATGTGACATTCAATTCAAGAAATAATAATAACCCATGCAAATTTAAGGACAAGTGTAAGTGTCAATGATGCAAGAATTTGGCAAATAGCTTTACATCATGGAAACTTCTTGTGATAAAAGGGAAGAGGAATCACTGAGAGACACTCTCAGCAAACTGTCCTGAGTGCATCATGTCCATTTAAGCAGGAACAGATAGGTTTTGTCTTCACTGCCCATCCTGAACCAGTTGTGGGAAAACATGGTTGAGCTGTAGTTACACATTTAATGAAAACATGTAGTGGTCCTTCCTTAAGCAATAACCGTTCAGCTTATCCTGTACTCACTTGCACTGCAAAATTGATTGTTCTAATGTTAAAAGTCCTGTCAAATTACTACCACAATATTTGTATTTTCTCTCCAGAAAACTACATTCAAAGTATATTTCAAAAGGTGTGTAAAGTACATTTAATCACTTCAGTGGAGGTTCTGTCTGTGTCTGAGACCAACAAAAATAAGAACACTATCTGAAAAAATGAGACCAGCTCCAGCTACTTTGTCTGGTTGCTGGCAATATGACAAAGTAAAGAGTAGAGAATAATAATAAAAAAAAGGGTCTTTACATTTGCAAGCTGTGAACTAAATACTTTTTTACTCTCTTTAAGCACATGCTTACAAAGACTGCCTATCCTTTTCCTGAGGACAATGGAAGAACATTTCAATCAGGGCATGCAAAATAAGAGAAGGGAGGCTACTTAACATAGAAGAATATTTTGAAATAAGGCAAAAAGTATTGCTACAGACTCTTAGAGTCACAAATTCAGGTAAACAGAATCCAGTTACTTAATGGCCTTTCTTTGCTGAGCGTAGACAGTGGATAACAGCCCCAACTCCCAATATAATTACTTTGTAAATATTTTTAATATGAACTGCATACAGTAGAGTTATTAATGGCTGTTGCAGAAGGTGCAGAAGTGTTCTGATTTTGGGAGAAAACTAGATTTCACTCTAATATTTCAGGTCACAGGTAGTTATGGGTGCCCAAACCAAACAGTATTGTATAATCTAAATTCTCAGATTTTTATTCTGGAAAAATCCTTCAGAAACCCTTTTAAATAGCTGTTAAAAGACAATTCAAACTGGTAGTAAGTAGTTGAGCTAAAATTTTAAGGAAGTATGTCTTCAGAAAATGTTACCTTAAATCTTCTTCAAAAAACCATTCATTCAATCAGTTCCAGACATGCACTTCTATACATAGACACCAAATAATTTTACATAAATTCTCATATTGTAATGTGTTTATTTGTCAAATATATTTTTCCTGTTTCAGATATCACTTGCAAAGAATATTAGAGATTACTTCTATACTGGGCAGCACCAGGATGAAAAAAAAGTTAAAGGAAGTGATAACTTCTTAGATAAAAAAACTGTCCATCTTGAAGACCTTAATGATGACACATTTTTTCTGTTCTATGTGTGTACTTAAGCATAAGTTGCTTAAGTAGATTTAAGCACAGATTGTCTCCAGATTTTATTACATTAAGTAAAAGACAAGGTATGGAGGTAAATAGAAATCTTTATCCCGGATATAATTCACCCTAAGATTATCTCAAAACTGTGCGCAATATCTGTCTCCTCAGTCCTAACTAATAATTTTTGCACTCTGTGCAATCTGTGGCACAGGGATTTGGCTGTCTGTAGCCCATGGCCCAGTTTTCTATGGAGCAGGTACGTAGCCTTGGCTCAGATCTGCTGAAAAATCGTTCACCTGTGAGAGAGGATATAGGATAAAGCCAAGATTTTCTTCTTGAGAAAAATAAAACCAGAAGTGAAGTTATTGAAATGCTAGTAGCAACTCAGGACTCAAAGGAAAATACTAATATGAAAAGCTGTGAAGTGCTGAAAAGAATTAATGAGTCAAAACCTGAGATCTCAGAAAGATTAAGAACCACCCTATTCCAAGGACCAAGTAGCATCTGACACTTTTCCACCTGAATGATGATTTTCTTGGCAGCAGTGACATGAGACATGGCAGATGCCTGTAATGGAGATGCTGCTGTCCTGGGTTCATCAGTAGCAGTCATTTTTCTCCTTCTTAGTAGCTGGTGCAGTGCTGTGGTTTTGACTTTCAGCC
>WYDI02012202.1:0-22500 GCA_009867235.2 Psittacus erithacus
GTTCAAGGCCAGGTTGGACACAGGGGCTTGGAGCAAGCTGCTCTAGTGGAAGGTGTCCCTGCCCGTGGCAGGGGTGGAACTGGATGAGCTTTGAGGTCCCTTACAACACAAGCCATTCTACAGTCACGTCATGGATAAGCCAAGTCTTGTCTTTTCACACTTTCCCTGGTAGGGCTCTAAAGCCACCCAAATACAACGGTGCTTTAGATAGTGCTCATCCTTTATAATGCAAAACAATTAAAACAAAAGGCCCATACCTTATCTAGCACAGTGCAATAAAAAGTTCAGAAAAACCTCAAAAGTCAAACAAGCTTATCTAGGCAACAAAACATGTATGAGAACCAGGAAGCTCAGAATCACAGCCGCCCTCTTGCTACCAGCCTGATAAAGACCAGGTACAAAGCGTACACTGCAGAACACATCTATAAAAGAGTAATGCTGCCTTATAGTAAGTTGGAGGAGAATTACTGAAGTTTAGCAAAATGTTTGTGGTATAAGGAAATCGCTAACTTCTTTAGATCTGCTCCTGCTCTCTGCCTTTCCTGAATTAGACAGTGGTATCTTTGTAGCTGTTTCTTTTAGGCTTTTATTTATCTCTAAAAACCACCTTATGCCTCAGGTGCGAATACAAACCTAATTGTACAATCCCTTTCTTTTCAAAGAGACAAGGCAAAGACTGTTTTACTTCCCCACAACCCTTTTAGGGAGCAAACTGCAACCTGCAGTTTTTCACTGGCAGCACTTTAAAACAAAGGGCATGGGGAAAAAAATGAGCTTGATGCTGTGTCCTGTAGGTTAGCAGATGTGAGCTCTGTCAGACCAGGGAGGGAGGCAAATTCCAGACTGGATGATCCTTCTGCGATAACAGCCAGTCACCGCTGCCCAGACACTGAATGCGCAGGAGCATGGTGCAGGTGATGTCCCTCACCGTGGCTGCAGGCAGTGGGCAGTGAGAAGCAGTCTCACAGGCAGCAGGGCCCAAAAACACACAGGATTCATAGAGATCAAAGCCAGCACCTTGCACAGGAAGCTAATGCAGCTCCTCCAGAGCTATCAGTCCTGCTGCTGAAACCGCATAGCTGTTTTGTGCCCAGGTTCCATTGCCACCCTATGGAAGAAAGAAACCAGTGCACACAGTTTTTCTTATGACCAAGGAGACACGTGCCTCGCTTCACAGGGCTTTTCCATTTCTGCTTCTCCCTGGTCTCCCACCACAGTGCCCTGCCCTTTGCAGTGCCAGAAAGGGACGCAGAGCTGCCAAAATCCCACCCAGCTCATGTGGATGTGCTTTATTAATGGGCACCACAAGCTGCCTGTCCTTTTCTGCCTCAGCTCCCTTCTCTCTCCTGTTTCCCAGCACCCCAGCGTTGCTCTGCTCAGACAGGCAGCACCTCCTGGTCCTCGGGGAGGAAGCATAAGGTCAGGATTTCCTGGTATTGCTGCCGTGTGGCAGCTCGTGCTCAGGAAGAGTAGCTTGTACATGGCAGTGGACATGCAGAGAACATGAGAGGCTGCAGGAACAAGATCAGGCCTTTTATTCTGGGGGTTCTGAGCAGAACTATTTATAAGGCAGGTCAGCACTACTTATTGCTTAGGTTCCTGCCCAGGATAAGAATACTTAGCCTCAAGGCTGAATGCACTTGTGTTTGAGCGTGAATGAAGATGAAGAACACTAACTTGGAAGCATTTATTCAAATCAGTGCAGCCCCCTGAGAATTGCATATTCCATGAAGTAACCTCCCTAGGCCAGCAAGCATGGCTTTGGAAGAAACTCAAGCGGCAAAGCGCTTCTAAGCACAGACTTGACTGCCCTTTGGCCCATAGCAGCAAACTTAGTGTCAGGTTTGCATGCAGGAATAACATCTCTCTTGGGTAAAGAACAGAAACTAGATATAAAAACGCTATTTTTGGGGTGTAGTACTGCTGCTTCCTACAGCTGCTGAAGCTAGGGGGATCATTCTGCTTCCAAACCCAGCAGGGATCTGTGGGCTTTCCCATATCAGCAATGGGAAGCGAGGGTTGCTCTTCTCTGTCACCCAAAGTGCCACTTGAATTTTAGGTTGTTCCTGAGCCTATGTGGGCCCTATACCCTCATGGGTCACTTTCCTCCTAGGCATTTATAATACACATAAAAAATGAGAGACCCAAAACAAGAGACCAGAAACAGAACCCTTAAAATGAACAGCTGAGCATGTGAGAAGAGAAAGTTGTGTATGTGACCACTTAATCTGTAGTAATTGCCTGGGCTGAAGGCCATTGATGGGCCCACTAGATGGGCTGTAGTGGGCTTGAGCCCTATTATACCGACAGAAAGTTTTGATCCATGAGCAAAAAGTGGTTTGCTGCAGAACCAGTGGCACTAAGCTACTGATATGTGATCTGAATGTTGGTGCTGTCTTTCATCTTCCACCCTGGAAGCAGTATAATGGTCTGATCTTGAAGGTGGCCTGGAAATGGCTCTAAAAGTGTAGAATAAGTCTAGAGAGTGTGCAGAGAAAATGCAGTGTCTCTATCAAGCATCAGCAGGTCACAGATATTGGGAAGCTGAAAGAAGGCTTCAGATCCTGCCTTTGCTTTGTGTTTGGGCATACTAAACTCTTCTCTTTTGTTGAAGTTAGTCAAGCAAATGTTGGCTGAATCCTTCACTGAGCTAAAATTGATGTGGTTCCACCATGATGGGAGCAAAGAGCCCGCATGCAGTCATGGCGCTATTGATGTACCCCTGATCACATAATAGGTCCATAGCCACACTTTCCCAGTGCAGCATGAGTGTGAACGTGCTGCTCTGATCATAGTTGCTAATGACAGTCCAGAGAGGAGATACAAAGGTGACCAGAAATCAGGGTCAGTCCCCAGCTCCCATCCCCATCACTGCCTGCTCAGCTCAGCGCACAAAGTCCATTTAATTGAGCTTTTGCACAGAGGGTCAGTATGAAATTTCACTCTCAGATCAGTTCTTAAAAAGCAGCAGTGAACAGTACACCTCAAGAAGAAAGCATATATTGCACTATAAAGGTAAAGATTCATAGAACACTTCCCAGTACCATCATGTGGCCTTAGCTTCAAAGTGGGTTGGAGCCAAATCAATCCAGAAATGCCTGGGTTAGTCCTCAGCAGGGGAGATCCTTTTTCCTGTGCTTTTTCTTCCTCCCCCTTGCAGGCTCTGCTGAGCAGTTCGGATTTTTTCTGTGGAAACTCACACTAAGCATCCTATTTCCATTAGATATTGCATACAATTATTTGCAATGGACATAGACGAGTTTTCCGATCTAAGCAATTAAAGTTATTGCATTTTTTTCCCTCTCCTTACAATAAACAGGAAGCCTGTGCGTAAGGAACCCTTTCTGTGGGTTTTATGACCATTACTTATGCTCCACAGTAGGGGAGATGAGAGAGAAGAAGTAAGTGTGGGCCTGGTGGGAAGAGTTGGCAAATGCAGAAATATGATGAATGAGCTGGAGAGATTTAATTTCTTACTAAATTCTCTACAAGCTGTGTAACCTTTCTTTAGCTAAACAATTACTCTAAAAGGCAATGATTTTCTGTGTTTTCATTGAAAAGTCTTCATAATAACAATGGCCTATGTTCTCCTTCTTGAAGAACTTCTGCCAAAACCCAGTTTTCTTTTTTCCATTCAGCAGGAAACTTTCTTTTATTTTTATTTTGTCAATCTCCTATTCCCCGCTAACATGGATTTACAAGGCCTACCACTTACTGCATGGGGCTGAGAAGAAGCTTCCCCTCAGGCTAAGTCATTTTGGTCCATCTCCTTTATAGGGATTCTTACGTCTTCCTCCCAAGAGGAGTGCAGCCACTGTCAAGAGACATAATACCAGACCCGAGTGACCATTTAAGCTGACAAAAGTGACAGTTCCTATGTTCATAGGTACAGAGTCTATGGAAGGGAACTCCCAGATTTGTTTTCAATGGACAAGCAGCAGTTCTTGCTGTTGTGGTGGGTGCAGTCAGGACAAGGAGCAGATACTGACTTTGTTGTGGTGGGGAGAGAGTCATCACATCTTTAAATTGGGGCCAGTGGTATTGAACGAGAGTGGGTGCTGAGCTGCACTGAACCATAGGGTCCTGTGACCAACTGGAGTATTGTAAGGTCTTTGGAGATGCAGCATGGGCAGAGCATCTTCTTCCTGCAGAGCTGCACGTTTGTGCAGATACACACAGGCATACGTACACACACAAATCAAACAAGTATAAGGCAAGATTATAGTTATGTGCCTCTTACTGCTTTTACTTGACTTGGCCGATTTCCTGGCCACCCCACGCTCTCCCCAACCTCCACTGCAGATAATGCTGTATTGGATTAGTCTGCCTTGCTGCTGCATCAGGTCCCAGATCGATTTATTGACTCTGTCAGAGTGGCTAGTACAGTAATTGTTACAAGAGCAGAATAGAAAGCAAGAATGCGTCCACATAAAATATAAAAATGACGTTTTGTTCGTTCTTTCCTCTTTTGCCCTATAGATCTTTATGTGTTTACACAGTGGAGAGCACTTTACTTAAGTTAATCAGTTCCTTCTACATTATTAATTGCGACAGTTAGGGTGCTACACGGCGGCAAACGTATTATTGAAAACATTGATCTCACGCTCACGGTGTGGACCTGAGTTGTTTTGTATTCCTTCCCTTCTTTTGCAACTGCTTTAGGGTACTATCAAATCGCATTTCCCTGACTGACAATACGCCATCAATACCATCGATTTCAGAGAGGGGCAGAGAGATGCACATGAGAAAGAAAGGAGTGCGCAAAGAGTCAGCGTATTCCATAGGCTTGGGAAAGGGTTGTTGGAAGTTGGTAATCACAATAATTACATGCCTGGCCTGATTTCTTTATCCTGTAAAGAGTAACAGCTGAAGAGCTGAAGTTTTCCAAGTGCTCAAGATCTGCAGAGATGGCACGAGGAGACCTTTGGAAATGTGTGCGGAATGTATACCCTTAAAAGAACAAAAGACATACTGACTTTTTACAAGGGTTTTGGAAGTGCCTTTGAAAGACATTTCATGAAAGTTCAGCTTTCAGAGCTCATACCTATATGAGCTCCATAAATTCCCCACAGCCTGACAAACTCCAGTAGGTGTCATGTGTGACCTGGATGGAAAAGGTCAGCAGCTGAATTTATGGCTTTTGCATTTACTGGAACATTAAGATTTTTGCCAACTGCCGTATATACATTTTAACAATTCTTCAGTCAAAGGATTAGGACCACAATCTACAATGAAGGTCAAAAATGAAAGGCCACAATCCCTACATCCTTCCCAATGGACAGGCATTAAGCTACCTCCGTTCTAAGAATCACCTTTGCTTAATGGCCTTCACACGGAGGTCAAGGAATAAATAAGCTCCAGAGGTGAACACCTTGCAAAATAGACTATCTTGCTCAGAACTTATGGCTAAACTCGATAAGAAGGGACCAAAAGATGAGAAACCATTTATTAATGGAGAAGAACTCCCCAGATTGCAGCAGATTTCATGCTTTTGAGAAAATGAGCATCACCTTCCCTAGTGCAGGACTGTACTAGAGAAATACAAATAGCATGCAGGGGAAGGACTGGAGCTTCAAAATCCCCAAAATACATCGAAATAACTGCAATGTTGTTAATACCTGTTTACATTTTAAATTTAACAAAGAGATCTGGTTTTAGTGAGGGTTACTTACAGCGCAACAAGTTGTAGCTTTCAAACTTTACCTGATTTTAGTTCAGAGCAAGATATCATCTTCGTTTAGGCATTTGGTTTTACTGTATATTGTGTTTGAACAGAGGTAGAACTGGAAAAGTAATCCAAAACTAGGATTAAATTAAAAAGATCTAACAAAAATCAAGAGGCTAAATGTATCTTGTAGGCTTAACTACATGGACTTTAGTTACTTTGGTTATTAATATTCAATTTTGAAAACAGTACTGACACTATAATCATAATATTTTCAGGCATATTCACTTGCATGACCCAACTCTCACATCATCTAGGCAAATACTAGTTATTGCACACGAAGAGATGCAGCCAAATGCATTGCAGAAGCCAATGAAATGTAATTTTGAGATATGAGTAACAAAAATGACTACCAGTAAAATGCAGCCACCTTTGAGGCAGAACAGGGTAATTCCTGCATTGCTTGCAGCAGCTTCATACAACTTTTGTGCTTTTGCTATAACTACATCTTTTTAAATATGACAACAGGAAAGATACCTTAAAAAAGGGATAAAGTTAGGCATGAAATCTGGATGTGGGGTTGGGTTTTCCATCCTTACATGTGCCAAACAATGCGATTTGAGATTTTGCAGGAACACTTTTGCGCATTATGTTCGTTCTTCTTCTCCCTTTTTTTAAGGACTTTCTTTCAGTGTTTTGGGTTAAAACTGTGTCTGTGAATCTCTGGTATTGGACCCGACTGTACATTCATTGAAGTCAATGAGAGTAGGAGATGGAAGGTCTGGTATCGGCAGGAGTTTGTTTTGGAAATACAATAATATTTCTTTTCATTGTGCTTGTATTTTGCCTATAGCTATGCACAGTAAACTAAACCTAGTCTTTTCAAAGAAAAAGGTTAAAATTCACATTTTCTTTATGGGGAGGGCTTACAGTGAAGTCATCATCTAGAGTTTCTATTTTGCGGCTGCAGGTATTATCTCTCAGTGTCTCCAAAGCAATCTTCCTTGATGTAGAGATAGGTTTAGTTTGGGGGCTTTCCCAGTTTGCTGGTTCTGTAGGCTAAATCTGAAAGTGTAAGCCAGGTTATTTTCCATCTGGTTCATTCCCAGCAATGGAGGCTCCACAGGATCCTTATAAACTTGTCTCCCTAACAGTAGTAACAAGGGCAGAATTTACCCCAGTAGTGGAAACTGCTTTCTCCGTCCCGTTGATGTTGCACGAGTCAAAGCAAAGTTCAGATTCTTCTCCTAAGGGTGTTTCAGGAATAGAAGGAGTGAAACTAGCAAGATCTAGAAAAAAAAAGGGGAGAGAAAAATGGGGGAGAGCTGTAATTCTCCATACAATGGAGCAGCTTACTTACTGAGTACAAAGAGCCACTTCTACACAGCCTATTTTCAGAGGAAAGCCTCACATTCAGGGACTCATGAAAGCGAAGAGGCACCTTTTGATTTTAAGTTCAAGGTTTGCAGTAGCAATTTTGTCTGTTTTCTCTGTTAGGATTAATTAAATTGAGAGAGTTTAATTAGTATTACTAAATTTGATCATTAGTAGTAATTCATTCTGCCTGCCATACTGCACAAATATGATGAAGCAGAAATAACTAGATTGTTTAATTTCATCTCATTTAATGACTTTACACTCCACCAAGACTTTCATTGGCATCTCACAATATGTGTGAAAATCGCTCCAAGCTAGGCCAAGACCCAGTTCCCTTTAGCCAACCATGTCTAATATGTCCCTCCTCATCCAAAAGCAGATCATGTACTGTGAAGGCTTCTTCCATTTATCCATCAGGGAGCTGGCTACCTCCAATGTTTGGGATGGCTTTTCCTTACCCTGGTCACCCAGCTCCTGTATCATCCTGACCCCTATGGCCCTTATAGACCTGAATGGGGGTCATCAACCACCACATCCCTGTCTGGGGGCTCCCCATGGTGCAATGGGAGAATCCCACCATCATTCCCCATGCTGCACACTCCGGAGGCTGAGGGTCCACGGCCTTCCTCTTTTCTTAGAGCAGTTTGTTCTGTTTATCAAGCTGCAAAGCATTAGGTAAAATGCAGACATCAAAAGTTCTTATGTTCAGGAGGGGTTTTTGTTCAGCTTAGTGCCCTCTTGGCTTTCTTTCGGGGGGGGTCACTCCTGAACTGATTCATTATCATGTGGATGAGGCCCTTAGTAACATTGTTTAGTGGTGGACATGACAGTCCTGGGATAACAGTTGGACTTGATGATCTTAAAGGTCTTTTCCAACCTGGTTGCAGTCTCCAAACTCCAGCTTCTTCCTGCCCACTTCTGCAAACGTGCTGTTGTCCCGAGCCGGGAGTCCCCATCTCCCATTGTTGTCTTGGTCCCTCTGTCCATCTGCACCAGCCCAGTTCCTCGCCTGCACATCCCAGCCTCCACTGACCCATTCCCTATTTTTGTTTGCCCTGCTTTATCAGGCTGTGCATGCTGCCTTTGCTCTCCCAGTGGAGCCACGGGGCTGCTCATTTGTCTGCTCCATCAGAGATATCCCATGCAGGCAGAGACCCAGCACTGGAGGCTTTAGGGGGGGATTTTGGAGGGGGCACTAACTCTGCCCTCCAGTCCACATTATTATCTCTGCTCGCTTTCCTCTTGCGCTGTGTAAAGTACTCAGAACAGTCAAGAAAAGCAGCTGAAAACTACCCTTTGTACCCCAAACTCTGCATAAAGACAGAACCCCTGCAGGATCCCCTCCCACTGGGACACTTCAGCCCCATGGGCCTCTCACGTAGCTCCAGTCACTCCATTGCTTCCCATCAGCACGGGACGGGGAAGGAGAATCCCAGGGGTGAACCCCCGAGCATCTGTGTACGTGTGTCTCCGTGCATGTGTGTGTGTGCTCAGGCTGTCTCGCTGCAAATGGAGCTTGGGAGGCCCCGACTGGGGGTTGGTTTTCTTTGGATGACTTTCCCTGATTGTCTGAAGCAATAAAAGTAGAGAAACTCTGGGGGGGAACGGTGGTTGCGGGGAGATTATTTTTGCAGTCCCGGTGCAGGCACAACTCCTGAGGCTTCAGGGGAGTTTTGCTCGCCTTAGGACTGCAGGAACTGGCTTAAATTGAATAAAACTGGAAGTACAGTATAAGGGACTGGGTAACAAGGAGTTCTGCAAAAGCAACAAAACCGGAAAGCACAATGAAGAATAGAGTGGGTTACGCCGCGGTGAAAGTATGTACTGGTTGTTATAACACCGTGCCTCCAGAATAAATTATGTCCCTTTAAAAAGTAATACTTTAACTGTGGAGCTATATAGAGACAATTAAGACGATATTGTTCTCCTCATTTCCCTCCTCCCCCCCCCCTCCTCCTCCTCTCTGCAGTAGCTCTGTGGAAACTTTTAATGCTGCAGCTTGAAACTTGGGCCTCTGGGTCTAAAATGCCTGAGAAAGCACTGCGGGCTCTAACTGTAAAACATTCCTTCGGCGGGCCCTGGAAACAGGGAGCGCTGGCGCAGGCGAGGTTCAGAGGGATCACATGTAAATGAGGGATGGCTGCAGGCTCCCGAGGAGCGTTTTATTCCGCTTAAACCTGAACTTGAACTTGCAAACGCGCTGCTGGAGCCCAGGACGGGCAGACCACGGCTGGGAGCCGGGGCTGCCGCCGGCCCCACGCACCCACCGGCCCCAGGCACCCACCGGCTTTGTGCTGTGTCCAGGGGCACAGGGAAACAAGGACAACGCAGGCACTGTAGTTTCGGGAGCTGTTCCCAAAGGGTTCACTCTTTTCCTAGTTAAATGCTGAGAAGTCCCGTCGCTGCAGTGCATCTCCTATCCCTGTTTCCATGGGAGTTCCCGGCATGAAGTTATAAGGGGGTCCAAGTCCCGATGCGCACTTTATTTCATTAAAGGAAAGAAATAAGTGAGATTTAGCATGAGAAATATTAAAGCATTTCACTCTCCAGCAAATGTAACTGCTTCCAGCAGAGGAAAACACAGGGCTGTCTAAACAGCGAGGCATGAAGTGCAGAGTTTAAAAGCCCCTTCACAGCATATTTGCTTTTAAATAGCAATAGTAGGTGTCTCTGCCCGTGGCAGGGGGTTGGACTGGATAATCTTTAAGGTCTCTTCCAACCCAAATCATTCTGTGATCCTGTGTAAATTATGAGGTGGGCGAGAAAGTCGTCCTTTTGCTCCTTTGATAAAATACATCCTGCTGGTTTCTGTTTCCCTTGCAAAAGGCGATGTATGTGCCATGGGAGCAAGAGAGATGCCAGCGCCGGTGAGTGTCACCCAGGTGTGGTGGCATAGGTGTCTCTCCCTAAACAGCCATACTTGTGGGTCATATTTTGGTCATTTCTGATTACTCCTGAACAGCTTTGGCTATATTTATAGCAAAACTTTGAAAGGATGAATGGGCAAAAAAAGCAAAGATTCTTGTTGGCACTGACTCAGGAACTATCTACAAAGATGTCCTTTCTGGAGCGAGATGTTATCTCAGGGTTTGTGTTAGGATCATTTTTATTCTATGACAGCGCATAAAGAGATTGGGACAGAGCAATGAGGTCTGGCATAGCTAAAATCCCTTCTGTGTCTGTGAGGTTATATAGTTTATCAAGGCAGAAACCACCGCGGGCTTTGAAAAGTAAACAGCTGGCTTGGGTCTGTGTGCTGTGCTTCAGAGCTGTCTGCTGGCTTGAAATAGCAAGCGTGCAAGTTTTGGAGTGGGGCAAATACATATAGATTTTCTTTTAAACATGTCAAAAGGGTTTTGGAGGCATTTGTTTTCTTAGCCCCTTTATTTGTTACGGTTTTCCTTTCTCTTTCATTCTGGTTTATTTTGCTTTTACAAATGACTTCGCTGCCACCAGCAAGTCTACAAATAAATAATAGTAACGGGGGGAAAAAAGTTTCTATCCCAGTCAGAAAACCTTATGGCAGCGACAAATATCGGAGAAAGCCATCGTCCCTCTCAAAGATTTCATCTCAGCATCCACTTAATCCGCTTGCTGTACCTCAGATCTCAAGTAACTTTCATACTGTGGGCTCACTTTAATGGATAGAATCTATTTTTCATGAAAAAAGCAGGAAATAAGCTGTCTTTCGTACAAAGATTTACAAAATGTAATCATTGTTGAAATATTCTCTTTGAACTGCCTTGTCCGCAGGGGTGTCTGGCTCCCAATACCCCCGTTTCTTTAGAACACCCTTACAAGTTCTTCTGGTAGATCAGGTACACTGGTGGTTCTGGTCTTTGATGTCTTGAATGAATGAAAGAAAAGCATAATAAAAGAGAGCTGTTGATCAAGCATAAAATACTCTTTAAGCTGACAGAATGGCAGAGTTAACACATTCTAAGCTGCTTTTAGGTTTTTCCTTTTTTCCTCACATTTTCCTGTGCTTTGTGTACAGTGGGGGTTTTTATTTTTCGAGAAGTCTCTGATCTATGTAGTATGCCGTCCTCTAACAAAAACCAAAATGGGATTGTTTCTCTCTCTTTCTCCCTTTCTTTTTCCCCTCTTTCACCCCACTATCTTTTTTTTTGTGAGCAGCAAGGGTTACGGTTTAGCGGGGCTGCAGTTAGCTCGCAGCCTACCACAGAAGTTTAGAAGTTATTTTGCAGCTTTCAAAGTCAATTTACTAACAAATAAATGAACTGCTTTGCTTAACTGCTTAGAAAAGTGGAGGGAAACTGTATGTTCCCAAAGTAAAAGGAAGCCCTCTTGTCTAAAAGCAAAGCCATAAACTGAAACAAGGACCTAAAAATGACCTCATTGTGAGAGAACTTGCTTTTGGAGTCAGAGAAAAGGGAAAGTTTTCTTCCTGTACATCTCATTTAGATCTTAAGTTCCCATACATTATTTATACATCATATTCAAAGTGCCAGCCTACTCTGCTTGCTGGATTACATTTCAAACATTTGCCATTGATAAGTCTTTGCTGTATTATATTCAGGCTAAATGTGAATATGTCATAGCGCAGTCAATCTTTAATCCACTGAGCTTCAGGTTCGGACGGCAGGGGATCCAGCGCTCAGAGCATTGCTTTATACTTAAGAAACATCTGGGGCCAGCTGGGACACTTTACTGGAACATTCAGATGTCTGGAACAATGGCAGGACTTACCGTATGAGTGCGTTTTCATAGGTTTGGGAGGGTTTGGGGGTGACTTAGTTAAAAAACACTCGCTGTTCCCAATTTGAGGTTTGAACCCAAGCAGAAATGTTGCCTGAAGTGACTTTGCCGGTCCCAGGAGAGAAGTGGTTTGGACTGCTATACATTTTTAATAGTCAGCAGGCAAAAGTCCGTATTACAAAATTATTGCACATAATTTAATGCAGTTTGCCACAACTGGCATTCCCGCAAAAGCTATTGGATGCAGAGCTACTGTGCACATCGCCCGGAGACGAGTGTCCCTCCTGGGATGGGTTTTATCTTCCTTGAGACAGTATAAATATGCTCGTGGTGGGGCGTGCGACTCTCCTGTGGTGTGGATGTTGGACAACCAGAAGATTCACTCACAGTTTTATGTCCCTTTGGGGATGACCAACATGCTACTTAAGTCCTCTTCAGTATTTCATTGTAGAAAATATAATTACTTAATAATTAATCCCAGCTCTAAGAAAATAACTTCCATAGGCATAAAGGTGACCTTGTCTTCAGTATTCACCTCTTGCTTTACGCAGTAGGATCAGATTTCGGCCTGGAGAAACTAGTAGAGAAGTTTCAATTCAGATGCAGGGTAGGCCAAAGGCAGTTGATTTATCTGCAGGAGCCCTCCAGCCAGTCACACCAGAAGCCGAATTGCCACTGCCTTCACTCACCCAGGGCGCCCTTTTGAAATGGCATCAAAGCCCAAGTTTTGGTGTGTTGCTTTCCCAACTGTGTACCATGGGGAAGAGCCATCAGAGGACCTCTCACAAGGCAGAATTATAGAATCATACAATCAGCGAGGCTGGAAGAGACCTTTAGGATGATCAAGTCCGACCGTTACCTCAGGACTGCCAAGTCCACCACTAACCACATCACTAAGGTGATATCTAAAGGAACACTTTCCTGCCTATCTGTTTACATCCTCATTTTCTCTTTGCAACCACGAAGACTCATTACCCCAATTTACCTTCCTGGGGTTAATGTCTTTGATTGCCTTGAAGCTCCTGAGATGACTGAAATTAACCCCCAAACAAAAGAACTCAACTGATGAATCCTCCTCGCAGGTGCCCTATGGCTGTGGCTCCGGTTCAGCTCAAACAGCCGCTTTGCCGGCGAGCTCTAAAGCTGCAAGTTTCCTCTTTATTTAGGCTCTTATCAAAGGTGAATTTTCCCGCCTGGGCCCGTGCAGCATTAGCTTCCTGCAAGTGCAGCCGTGCCCCAGGCAGCAACGGCCACAGCCGCGTTTGAAGTCCCGATGGCACCGACCCATCCCGCCGCCGGGCAGACGAACCGGGCTGAAACCTAAAGAAAAGGGCTAGCACAGACCAGGTCTTAGCCCCAAGTGGATTAGGTGAAGCTAAGGCTCCTGTGTGTGGAGTTTGTCAGAGTTTCAAACGTGTGAATGTCCTTAAATAACCTACATCGCCCGGAGAAATAAGCCAACTGTCACACCCAGTTCTGGATTCCACATTAACAACCTCCTTCCGCAGCATTAAACTTTGCCCTTGAGGACTTTTGTTTAACTTTTTAATTTGAAAAACAGATAGGGGCTGCTTTACAACCCGCACTTTTTGTGCGAGCTGAAAGGCCTCATTGTTAGGGCAGGAGATGTGCAGGTAGGAGTAAGTTTAACAAGTTTGCATTAGATTGTCTTTCTGGTTGCAAACACGTGAGCGGTGCTCACGGGGAGGCCTGGGAGCCGGGGGTGAAACGCGTCGCACAGGAAGGCTGGTTTAAGAAGATTTTCATAAACAATGGGCCCGTTTCTGGGCTCCTGACGCAGGCAGAAACTGCTACCGGAGTCAATGAGGCACTTTCAGCTTTTCTCCCTTTAAATATCCTGAATCACGGAGTGTTTCCTTGCTGTTCTTCCCATACAAAGGCCCCGATTGTCGGAAGTGGCTTGAGGATTTCTGTGTGTCTCTGCTATCTCCAGAAGAGCATAAGAAACAAATAGACTTTGGGCTATCAAAGAAACTTAATTGCAATTTCAGACTTCCTGTTTAGGATTCAGTCAAGTAGATATTGTTTATGGTTCATAAAACCTCACTACTGTGAGGATTCTCAGATAGTGGCAGCGCAGAGTTTCAACTTTCATGGTGCTGTAAATTGGGGGGGGGGGGGGATAGAAGTGTGATAATACTCCTCTGAGAGCAGTAAAATAGAGCTCTGCAATGGTTAAATGGAATTTTATAAGCACATTCAGTGTGGAACTGTTTTGCATTACATGAGTTGAATACCTTAGAGATGACACACATCTGCAGGCACTTTATTAAATCCTTAGTCAGCACTTTTCAACCTGATGAGATTACTTCTTCATTTGACTGGAGAAAGAGAAGCAAAGATCTCGTACCAGACTGCAGAATTCTTTCTGATGTTTCACCTTGCGTGCTGGGGAAGGGCAGAGAGATGCTCGGCAGGACAATACAGACCCATAGTGGCACCAACAACTGTGTGGCAGCAGTTTTACTGAGTAGGACCTTTAGCTCTGCTGGATTCATTTAGCTCTAAACTCACTGGGAGAATAGCAAAGTAAATAGAGGGGCAAAGTAAATAGAAGGGAAATAAAATACTGGCTCTCTTATGAAAACGTGTGGAGATGGTATCATCCTGACTGTATTTTGATAGTGTACATGAGTTAAATGGAGATTTTAAATTAAGAAAGGCAATACTGCATTCTCCATCTGGGTGCAGGCGGATAGGTTACAGGACATGAAGGGATAAAATGGGTAAGGTGGCTAGAGCTGAGAGCACAGCCTGTACCACGTCGAGCAATGGTCTAAAAGAAGGTGTATAATAATTCAGCCATGCAAACGCAAGGATCCAGGCTGCTTTTTTCCCCTCTAGGCCCCCTAATTGTGAAAAAAACCCTTGACAGATTCCGATTATCATAGCTCCGAATGCGTAATACGCTTCCGAGACATTTTCATTTGAGGTCTCCTGTCCCAGCACAGAGAAGTTTCACAGGTGCTTCAGGAGGACAATGGTGCTCTTCAGACCTAATCCGGCAAGACTTAGACATGTATAGGCTTGAGGGGGATATGAGATCTTAATATTAAAATGATTAGCAGAAAAGGAGGATCACCCTGTGTGTGCGTTTGAGCTGCAAGATGCACTGAATGAAACCGGTGTCCCAGGAGCGGTGCTGGTGGGATCAGATGAGTCAATGTGCTCTCTTGCCTTGCTATTCTGCTGCCTCAGCCCTTAAAACATCCCATCCAAGGGAGGCTGTAGGAGCAGGGGAAGCGGGATGCAGCTGTTTGCGAAGTGCTCACAGTTGGGATCCCATAGAAGCAACTTTCCAGTGGAGGCCATCCAGAGATGCGGCACAGGAGTTTCAAACCCAGCCGTGTGCTTTGGGTCGCTCCTGGAAGGGTTAATTAAGTTTTTCATTGGTATTAAGGCCGAGCAGCGTCTGCAGGAGTCATATTGACACCCTAGTGCATGGTAACTCTACTCCTTTATTGACATGTTGCTAGTCAGGAGCACAATAGCACTCTGTGTCTGCAAATCATTGCTAAAATCATCTCAAGGAAAGAGAAGGGGAAAAAAAAAAGAGAAAGAGAAAAGTTTGAAAGCCCAGCACTAGACAAAGGCCCCAGAGCTGCACTGCGCCGCCGAAAACTCCGGAGTCAGCAACTTCTATTGATTAAAAACTAACCTTTAAAGTAACTCGCAGAGTGTGTGGTTAGCATTTAAATTTAAACATGTCATGAGTTGATTTGTGTTACTGAATACCAACTCAGAAGGAGTTACATTCACATCAGATTTTTTTTTTTTTCTAATTCCCTTAAGCAGCTAAAGTATTTCATGAAATGTCAATAGGGCAGGGGGGAAAAAAAAAGGTGTTTTGGAGGGAGGGGACTCGCGCCCAGCCTTGCCGTTTTCTTTTCCCATGCAAATAGTCACCCCAAAAAGAAAAGTGTGGGGAGCGACACACAATAATTAGACCTTTGTCTAACTTTCCCAAGTGCCAGAGAAAGACAGATTAATTAAATATACAACAGTGTTGGTTTTTGGAGTGGGGGTCTCTCTTGCTGTGGAGGTCATAAATTAGGCAGAATAAATACTTCAATGTGTTTGCAGCGGGGCTGCTACGTCAGAGCGGCTGGCGGGCGGTGGGAGGGCGCAGCGCGGCTCTTGCTAATGACAGTCACGTCTGGGGCTGTCTGGTTGCCCCTAGCAACGAGACATGATGTAACACCAGGATGAACTTGAACTTGGGGGACTTGAAAAGGGAACAATAGACCAGAGCAATCAATAAAGCCTATTTCAGTGAAGGATTACAGAGCCGCTCTGGGGTAACCTTGTCTGCAAGGCGCAGGCTGAATAGCAAGATGCGTGAAGGAGCGCGGTGCCGCGGGGGGACGGACGGACGGACGGGCGCGCAGTCGGGCGGCGGGGCGCAGCCGTGGCTTGCTCGCTTTCTGCCTCTTTTTTTTCCCCTCCGCTGTTTCCTTTTTTTTTTCCCCTCCTCTGTTTCCTTTTTTTTTTTTTTTTTTTCTGAACAAGAAAAATCTGCTTTTGAAGCAAAAAAGAGGAGTGGCGAGGCCAGAGCAGCTCCCGCCATCCCGGCCGGTGGTGGGCCATGTGGCGGTGGGAGCCAATTGGACATCTGCAATCTAGATTCCAACCATCGGCTCTGAATTTTTAACCCCTCTACTCCCCGCTGGGGAACTTCCACAGTTCCCAGCCTGGCCAAAGGCTTTCACGCTCAAATGACAAGCGTTAAGGGACGACCTTGCAAAGTTGGGAAGAGTTTGCAGCGCGCGGTGGTCGGAGGTGCCTGCGGCACGGCCCGCGCTCCGCTTCCCTGTGCCTGCCTAAAATCCATCGGGCCCTGCAATCAGGGAGGGGAACGGGACTTGGCACCGCTTCACAAATCCTGCCAGAAACTTTTCTCTGTTTATGAACTTTACATATGAGAACTATTTGGTTTAATTGCAGCCTGCGTAAGTCTAAATATAAAATCTGTAGGCAATAGATGGAGCCGATATGGGACCGGTGTGTTTGTGTTCAGAAGGCTGAGCAGAGGAAGAGTTAGTTAATGAGGTGCACTGGAAGCAGGACAACTTCTCCGATCGTGCTATTTATTTTACTGGTTCCTACCTCCATGGCAAGACCACATAATCTCCAAGTCCCACATGAAACTTGCCTCAGAGTCTTCTGTAAATGTTCATAAATCCTCCTCGGGTTGATTATGCTATCAATCACGTCAGACGCTGAAAAGGAACGGAGGAAAAAGTTGGTAGAACTTGTCGTCAGTTCATACATGCACACATATGCACCTCATATATTACAGGAGCCAGAGTCCAAACGGGGGGTATCAGCAACGGCACTTTAACACCTGAATCTTTCTTGTTGTATTACTTTACTTCAGGCTAAATAGTTGCCGCTTGTTGGTGTATTCCCACAGCAATATGTCATTGCCAAGTAGCATCCCCCTGTGCCTTCGATCCCAGGGCCTAACACTGCTCTTATTCATCCCAGGTTCAGGTTGGCCTGACCTCGCCGGGGCCGAGCAGGGTCTTCCCGGTGCGGTGGCACTGCCCCGACTCCAGCAGAGCCCACTCCAGCTTCCCGACAGTACAGTGTTTATTTTCCTATCAAGGAGCGAAATTGCTTTCCGAGCTCTGGGCATCTGCGCGGTTGGGTTCAGGACGGTATTGTTGCGGAGCTGAATTCCCAGGGAATTCCCTCCCTTTAGGGGTAGGAAGGAGGGGAAAAAAAAGTTTTCCCAAATAAAGAAACTATCCGTTGAGGTCCACATTTTGTTTTGAAACACAAGTATGGCCAGAGGTACGGAACATTTTCGCTGATCCACTTCCCCCCGGATTTGCTTTATCCCGGCTTTTCTCTAGCGATCCACATTTCTCCTAAGAAAACAGCCCTGTTGTTGAATTTCTGTGCATCTGTTCCAGCGAGACAGTTGAAGCAGGGCAGTATAAAGCAACAGATGCTTATGCTGGCACATGCCTAAATACCCAAGAAAACCCCGACTGCAGGGTGATAAATGGCACAGGGAGGCGAATGTGCATCGCCTTTTCAGGGGATTAGACAAAAGTGAACTGGAGGGATCTTCAAGCCATCATCTATTAAAAAGATTGATAACTTGTAACGTGACACACCCCCCGCGTTCATCTGTAGCTATGTCCAGCGACTGTCAGAGAGAAAAAAAATATAATATATTGATTTGTACAGTATTTTTAATTAAGCTTTGTAATTAGGTCGATTCGTCACGGTCTCAATTAGCCCCCCTCTTGGTGGAGGAGGCCAGCGTGCCCGAGAGCCCTTTGGGAAGCAGCGAAAACGGGCATCGGGGCTGATGCTTCTCCCATCTCTTTTGCAGTCCTGGTACCTGGGATAAAAGTCTCCGCTTCCCACCACCCACCGGACAGACCACCAGACCCCTTCCCACCTCTGTAACATGGAAGCAGCAGCAACGCAGCGCAGCGACTTCACATCGGCGGAAGGGGAGGCGAGCAGACACCGACAGCAAACTAGTACATGGAAATGGCAAACGTTATGGTTGAATGGCAAAGGCCGTAACTTTTTTGAGATTTTAATTTTATTTTTTTTCTTTTTTTTTTTTTTTTTAGACAACTTTAGGACTGTTGTAATTTCTCCTCTGGTGCTGGAAATGGTTGGGCTTCATAACTTTTGAAGTGTTTCATTGGTAGTGTAAGCGTTAGGTGACACTGAGTAGAACTAGCCTCTGCTGCTGCTTACCAACTCGCTGTTGTAACACACTTTCCATATGGAGCCTAACTGTTTTACAGTATCCTCATCGATTTTTTCCCATCCAAGGTGTGAGACTTCTTGAGAAATCATGAAACACACTTAAACTATAACTTTTGTAGTAGCTGAATTCTGCAATATATAACTTACCGGACAGACATAGAGCATGGTTTTTCTGTAACATATCAGAAAAAAAAAAGAAAAAATTGCAGGTTTTCTTTTTTTTTTTTCTTTTGGTTGGGGTTTCTTTTTTATTTACAGTCAGCACTTAGAGACGTAACATGAACCATCAGAGCATTGTCAACGATGTTTTTTTCCACTCGATTGCAGAGCGATTTAAAACCATCGAACTACTACTCTTCACTTCAAAAAAAGAAAAAAAAGAAAAAAAAGAAAAAAAAAAGTTTGAAATGCTGCACTTACATTGAAAAAAAAAAAAGAGAAACATTTTTTCAACAATTTTCAACAATTACACAAAAATTCACGCAGAAATGGGGAAGTTGGTCTGTTTTGACAGAAACTGACAGGAATCAATCAAAACAATCGAATTTTGAATTGAGTAAAGTGCAATTTCATTGGATAGCTAAATATCTTTGTAAGATAGAGATTGTTGAAAATTCTATTTTTGTTTTCCAAGTCCTTCCACCCCAGGACTCTAAATTATTGGGGTAAAAAACAGCCTTGCAAGAAAAAGGGGAGCTATTTTTGCTTTTTATGTTTTTTATTGTTGAACTTGTATCCCTTTAAAACTGAAGGAAAATTTAAAAAAAAAAAATACAAAAAAAATACAAATCTAATGGTGCTTTTACCACAATATGTTAACTACATTAAATGCTAATTAATCATTTTCTGTTATCAAAGCACATAACTAAAATGAAATCATAATCTCTGTTAATTTTATAAGCTAAAAGTCACTATAATGGATTATGCCAATTCTGACAAATTTTACGTGTTTCCGGCAATATAGGGTTTATCAGTTCTCAAACACCTTGGGAATAAGAGAGAACGGTCCAGAAAGTAAAACACCTTCGTGTCCCTGAACTGGTACCTTTTCTGGACTGTGAAGAGAACATTAACAGAAACGAACGATGCTGATCTTACAACTTATGCCAGTTCAAAAGCAAGGGCACTTGCTGAAGAAGAGAGAGAAAAAAATAAAAACAAGAGAAAAAAGAGACAAAAAAGAAACAAACACACAAAAAGAGAAGTTTGGACCCCAAACGTCCTGTATCTTATGTACAAAAAAAAGGAAAAAAAAAGAAAAAAAAAAAAAAGAGTGCAAGTGATTTTTTCTATCAGACAGCGGAGCACCCCTTTGCTTCACATGCAACTTTAAGAAGGTTTCCTATACTATACATATATATACGTTCTGGTTGGCGAGTCCAGCTAATCAGAGAAAGTCTCTGCATGTTCTAGTGTTAGTAACTAATTTTTATATAGTTAATGTAGGGTAAAGTAGAGTGCATTAAGACACAATATTGTAATCCCTATTCCAGGCACTTGCCTTTAAACTATGTTTGTTCGACCCTTCAGAAGGGTTTCTACTACTGTCCTATACAATCAAGTAACTGAAATTCTTGGGAAGACACTTTGCTCCTCATCTTTTCCCTGAAACAATGTTTTGTTTTTTTTGTTTTCTTAATTTGCACGAAACGAGATGAAAAAAAAGAAAAAAAAAAAAAATTCCATATCAATGTGCCTTGCCCTGGATAGCGATTATTTGTGGAATTGTTGCACATGTTCCTATATTGAAAGGGGGTTTTTCCCTAGTCAAGCATTTGGAGACACTTTTTGTAAATGTGACTTTTATGTCAGCCATTGTCAGTTCCAACATCTAGAATTAAATAGGATGTTAGTTGTTCCGCAGATAGGAGTAGTGTTGATTGTCCTGTATGGTCAGTGGCAGTGCTATTCTGAGATCTGTAGATGCTAGATTATCAGTATTTTTGGATGTTGCTGCATTTTACATTTTATTTGGAGTCTTCCTTTGTTTTCGTTTTGTTTTCTCCCAGATATTTGAAAATATGCAATACCTGCTTATATCATGTAGAAAAGCTTAGCGATTATTAATTTTTCTTTTTCCTTTTTTTTTTTGGGTTTTTTCCTTTGGTTTTTTTTTCCTTTTTCTTTTTTCTTTTTCCTGTTTTCTTTTTCCTTTTTTTTTTGGTTTTTGTTTTATTTGACCAAAGTTGGTGCTGCACTTGACGCAGTGTGTTTTAGGTGTTTGTCTTTGTACTTTTGTGATTTTGAATGCACATGCAGGAAGGGCTCTTCTTAGAGAAGCAGTCAAACTGTGAAGCACTAAGCTGAACCCTGCTTCAAGCAATTTTTGTTTTACAACTGTTCCTTTCACAAGCAAGCCTTAAAAAAAAACAAAAAAAACACAAAAAAAAATACAACAAAAAAAAAACAACTTCCTTTTTCTTCAGATTCCCACACCCATTTTTATTAGCAGACTGCAATCAATCCACATTCAATGAAAGTATATAATGCCCATTTTTATATGCACGTTTTTAAACTTCCAAGTTCTGAAAATTGTTTACTGGTTATTCTCTATTTAAGGAAAAAAATAAAATGTTTTGGATTTTCATATGTGTCTGATAAGTGGTTGAGTAGTCATTTTGCTCTATTGTATTGTGTGATTGTTAGTATATGGTATCACATCCTCTAGCCAGCATCTTTTGCCTTCCCTATAGCACTTAGCTGGGCATTACTTTATTAAGACATATGTGCACTAAAAAAAAATAGCAGCTTTCAGTGCTTCACAGTGAAGGGAAAAAAGCCTAGACAAACATTTTGTCAGAACCTTGCTATGAGACAAGGTATTACCAGTAAATTGGTTGTATATACAATAAAATTGCACCCTTTTTTAAACAAAACAAACTAAGCAATAGTTTGGGCAGTTAGTTGTTTTTAGTGAGCATGTTGTAGTCATGGCTGCAAAGAGAGAGAATTAAACTGCCCACTCAGAAGATATGTAATTTGTATGTTGTATAGTTTTATTGATTACACTGATTTATTCTACCCTATTTTATAATGCAGGACTTTTGTAATGTTGTTTAAATGAGGAAAAATTTCTGTCAAAATTAGCTTAGTGGAATTTCTGATTGTTCGTTATAAAGGCAGCGTTCATAGAATTGCTTTTTTTTGTTGGTTTTTTCTTTTTTCTTTGGTTTTTTTTTCCTCTTTTTTTTTTTCCTTTTCTTTTTTCTTTTTTCTTTCTTTTTTTTTTTTCCTTTGGGAACTGGATTTAAGTTAAAAACTTTCCCGTTTCCTTTTTTTTGTATGTATTTAAATACAGTTATTTTTCTTCTCTCAATGGTATAGCATATTCCTATGCTTGAGAAGTATAGGCTACTGAAGAACCATTGTAAATGGACATTACAGGTATGCTGTATTTTTGAAGGTATTTTGTCATATTGAGTTTGATGACGCTAAAGTTAGGGAACTCTGAGCAGAATTGTGAGAAAAAGAAGAAAAAAATGTTTTAAAGGCTTTAAAACATGAGGTAGGCGGTCAGGGGTGTAAACCAACAGGGGTTGTAAAGTATTACACACTAAAGTACGTTTTTCCTTCACCTTAACTCTCCCGCAGGAAACCCGGCAGCTCCGTTCTGTGCAGGTGTAGAGAACAAACAGTGTTTTCCCCCCCGAGGCAGGCAGGGAGCGGGGAGACCCCGCTTGGGGTGTGCAGGCAGGAGCAGGCAGGAGTCGGGCCGTGGCCGGAGCCCCGGGCTCCGCGTCACATCCCCATCCCGCTGCCCTCCCAGTGGCTCCCTTTTGGAATCACAAGAACAAGTTCTATTCCCTCTCTCTGTTCCCCCCCCCCGCCAGGCTCCTTCTCTCCACAGTCCGTCAGACGCACAAATACTCTGACCTGTGTCCACCCCCCACCCATCCAAATTTAAAGCCCTAGCGATGGCTTAGAGCGAATTGACTTCTTCTCAAGTTAATTCCTTCCTTTTTCCCCTCTTTTTTTTCCTT